>JAGDQP010006737.1:32640-70716 GCA_022664845.1 Lepisma saccharinum | reverse complement strand
TGTAGAAGAAAGAAGAAAAAAAAAACTATCTTTACCCAGCTTTTTCTTGGTAATGCATCCTTTGCAGCAAAAGTTCGACAGAAGAAATCTAATTGATTAGAATAAACCTGTTTACGGGTAGTTCTATCTGTATAATCACTGTCGTGTTACAACAAAGGAGCAACAAACAAACCTATGTACCAGCATTCTATTTCTAAATCCATTCCCAGATCAAAAATGAAGGCCGGCATAATGTATCTGAGAATCTTCTAACGTCAATCCATAAACGAACGCTAGCTTTTGTTATCACCTCAGCTCAATTAAGAAATGGTCGTTTACATGAGATTCTAATTGCCTTCTTTACCGTTTCCTTCATATACAGTACATATCAAATTCGCGGATTTTGGCCGAACAATTTTATGTTGCGCTTTGTAAATGCATGAATTTACTTTCTTCATTTTCTCCAGAGCTTTGAGTGTTATAACACGTAGTTGAAAGTAAAATATTCACACAACAAAAAATTAACTGTTTAACTCAGGACTTTACACAGCCCTAGTGGTTCAGCCGTTAACGTCGGAGCGGCAATGGGCAAGTACGTGGGTTCGAAGCCCGCGGCCGGACCATCCTGACTGAGGTTTCCCAGTCTGTTACACCAGACAAATGCTGGGATTGTACCTTACATAAGGCATTGGCCCTCCCAGACTGAGCCAAAGAGGCCACAACGCCTTCAATGAATTCTAGTTCAACTGAGGACTGAATTCGTGGTGGAAAAATGAGTTCGATCTTTCATGTGAGCACGATCCATACTTTCTCACACAGCAGCTGTATTATCTGATGCTATAAAACTGTTCTAGAAATACTTCAAAGTCGTTACGTAAAATTTCCACATTCCGAATTTTTGTATGACATACGAAATCTTACGACAATGAATTAAGTAAAACACCAACACCAATAGGTGACTTGATCCTCTGTATTGTACATACATGCTTATTATATACTTCCTTACCACCTTGCTGAAACATAACGGAAGTTCCTGTACTGTATTTCTCTGTCAATGTACGAACAAGATATTGACAACTTTTTAATAATCCATCCCTCGAAACAGGTGAAGGTGTATGAAGTATATTTTAACTGAAGTTCATGTGATAATAAACTCTCAATAGTTTTAGGTGCACAGTTATTGCATATCACATAACATTACATTTCATTCTGGCGTAGAAAGAAATAACATTTACTACAGAATTACAAGTTCTGATTATTAATAAAGTCCTGAATATGTATTTATCGTTATTTCAGTTGATATGTTAATATCCTTAACCAAACAACTACGAATTTCGGAAGTTTATGAACATTTTACTTTCGAAGTGCAACCGAGTTATTACATTACAATAGCAATAACAGAACGTCATCAAAACAAAAAATATTCCCTGTTTATTCAGGGTGTTAGGGCTGATTTTCATTCAATCTTGCGTTGTTTGCGATTTGGGTGAGTAGCCAATTGAAACACGTGTTACACTTAGAATAAAACACGTGTTTGAAATGGCTACTCACCCAAATCGCAAGCTTCAATGAAAATCAGCCCTAACACCTCTCGGCACGAATGATCCCAAGTGCGATTCCCGGCGGATGTATAGATTTTTCAGTGTTGATCTAGTATTGTGAAGATAAATGGTGAGCTAATTAAACAACGTGGCAGCGGACTCCGGCTACAAAAGTCAGGATAAGCTGCGATGAATCGTTGCCCTGACCACGCAACACCTACCAGTTTAATGGTATTATGACCTACGCCAGTCTTAAGTTCGAGGGTAATGACCCCCAGCGAGCACAACTTCTGCTGAGAAAGGGACAACGAATTGTGATTAATATGCTTTTAAAAAAAGCTGCTGAGCTTCTAAGCACGTGCCTTTCAGTTCTTGTTAAAATATAATCCGAACCAGTCCATTAACCAACAGAATTTTAGCCCAGGACCACGCGCAGAGAAAGCGAACACGATAATTATTCGGACAATCGCGGACTCAAGAAGGTAACTATCATGATCTTTATTCTGTGCGACACCCTGATGGAACTGACATGGTCCGCGTGAATAAGGATTTGAACCTGCTCCAATTTCCCCAGTGACAGTAGGCAGTGACACTCGTTACTAACTAGTCCACGAGTGCTAAAGTTATGTACCCATTTATAATGGATTAGAAACTTTAGTTTTATCAAGTTCATGCCGAAATAACATTAAATATGACACGTTACCAAAAGGTAACCAATCACTCATTCTAATCTACTAAAAAGCAGGAAATACCAGAATGTCATCTGAACATTGGGGAAACACAACTTACTATTCGATACCTTTGTTCTCCTCTGAACCCTGCCTACACTATTAAGCGAAATGTGGGTTGTGTTCCTATCGTCATATTTAGCGAACTGAAAGGATACAGGGGACTGTTATCCTGAAATCACTTAAACTAAAAGATAGTAAGACCCCAAACTATCTTAATATTTGTTTTTCTTTCTATAATGTATTCCATTTACATTTATCAAACATAAAGTATCCCTCTTTTCATATTTATGTTCACGAATTGACTCTCAAAGCAATTTTATGGACTATCTCATTTTTCTTACTTAAGAATGATCACTGATTACCCACTGACGCTCTTTAATCGCAGAAATCCGAGTAATGTTTGCATCGAACAATCATATAAATGTCGAAGGGTACGAAACAGTATAATATAATAAAAGCAAAACTTAAAAGTTGCACCAAGAAACCATTTTGTTTCTTCATTTATTTTTAATTATAGCTACCAACTTTGGTTATTATTATTCTCTACTGTAATATATACACAATCTATTACGTGACCAGCTACGTAGAAGTCGGAAACATCACACAGACACACACACATCCATACAAAGGAAAATAAAGGGGGAAAAAAGGCCATGTTACACCCTGCCTGTCCTTTACTCTCACAAAATAGTTAAAACGTTGAATCAGATATACTGGAATAGCACAATGATGAGCAAATAACTTATATTCACACGATTATCATGTAATTTTTCATTAGATTACACTCAAAACGTAACAAAACCTCTTTTTAACACATTCTAGGTATATTCGTTCGTGAATACACTACAGAAAGAAAGAAATACAGGTCTGAAAAAAAATGTTGAGTGAGCAACCTTCGTGACCCAGAGCTATCTAATGACTCTGGGACTGTATATTCACAAGACAGATCTAGGAGGGGTCGTAACCCTTGAGAGTAGTTATCTCAGATATATATTGCCAAATGTGCATAAGATAACTGAGAACACCTAAACCTAGTCTCCCATGTCCCTTGCGGAGACAAGACAAACGAACAGACAGAAAGAGAGAGAGAGAAGAAAGTGACAGACACGCTTTCACAGCAACATCACAGCTATATCACCAAAGAGTGTAGCGGAAACCTTTCCATCTACAACTTTGGCCAAGAATAAAATTTGACCACTTGAGTCAAAAAGACACCAGTTCAAGACAAAGCACTTTTATTTGCTTGGAAAACTTACCATCTATTACCAGAATAGTTTTACGACTGCCTGACATGTCTCATTCAAAATGGGGGGGAAAGATTCAACCCAAAAAATACTGAATGCTACTATTTTATGTTTTTAAGTTTCTCATCTAAAGAGAAAGAAAGTTTTACTTTATTTTCGAGAGTTCACTAGACTTCCATGCAAGATACATTTCTAAAATAAGATATTCAAACACATTTCCCCGCCTCTGTCTGATTCCGATCAAAGGAAATGTCCTTGTATTACGCTCACCATCTTTACGTATCCCAAAGATTTGGACTTTGAATTATAATCACACGTACCCCCTAAAAAGTATAACACTGCCTAATATATCTCTCACTGCATGACAATATACAGTACATAGTCATAATTTCTAGTTGGAAAAGTCTTGAACAATATAAATTTCTGTTACCCGGTACCTTATTGTAAGATATTGCATATTTTAACATTCCAGTTTTCTCTTCGTAGTGAACATTAATATAATAATTTACAGTATTAAATCTGCGACGTTTCTCTATTGTAAGAGAGCAATACTTATTGCATTTTTGACTTAAAAAATAAATTAAACATTGCATCACACTTTACTTACTTCCTATTTCTTTGGCTGTTACATATTGTGGAAAAAAATCCACATAAAATATTAACATACTCTACTGCCAAACAGCACGGAATGCACTATGAAAGAAAACAACAAACTCATATTCACTTCACATGTTCATAAGACTACCAAAAATTGATATTTGGTAAGCGGTGTTCACCAACTTGGGTAATGAACCTATGAATGTAGGACACTGGATTGTAAAAATCGTTAAGTCATGTAAGTATTTCGCAACATAATAGGTATGTATATATTTATAGAAGAATTAATTTATGCATAGGAAAATGCTCTCCTACCAAATGGCTTTTCGAGGATGCTACTGATTGTCCACAATCATCTTACAATTCCTTTCAGTGACACGCACAGCTCTTATCTCTTTACGCTTTGTATCTGCCACGACGCTCAGATAACACTGTTAACATGCAAACAACAGGGTTTCCGTAACCCTTCTGAGAATGGCAAAAATGCAGTCAACTTACATTCAGGTGTCGGTATATGGTGACATGCTAAATTTCAAACATGACTACTAGATACCCATTATAACCAGCTCCAACCACTGAGGTCGTGTCATGTATCACCCGTTCTTTGTTCCATCTCGCACATTAAGAGACGAAAAGAAGTTATACGCCCAGCACCAGGAGGAAGCCAATACCCCTCCGAGTGTGGGTGCACCTGGCTATACAACTGTTCCTCCTCCGCTACTTGTCCCCACAGTTGTATTCGTTGGACTTAGAGACAGGTGGGAAACCATACCCTGAAAAATAGATGACCTGTATTAACCACTTTAATTCTAACACTGATCAACTTCCAAATAATATTAAACTATAAATTTATTCACCATATTATAAGTGGAATAAACACATGAAGGCCAAGAGTAAACATCAGGTATACACATGCACTTACATAAGTTCGACCCAGCCTCCGTAGTCCAGCTGTTACATTGCGAACTTTGAAATAGAACTGAAGATGTGAATCCTGCTGCCGGCCATCCAATCGCAAGTTTTACTACGCAAATGTTGGGATAACTAAAACAAGGCCCTGGCAACCATCTATCCCATCCTTGTGTCCTCAGAAGAATTCGCTGAGATACGTCATCCCTCAGATACGCGACACGCTTACAGTGGCCCATAGAAAATACACTAAACCAACGTTTCTCAACCCTTTTAAATCCAGGGACCACAAAGTTGTGTGGGTCTTTTTTTTTTTTTTTTTAATTATAAGTTTTACTGGCATTTAGGACATACTATGTGATTTGTAACATAATAATTCTTAGGGTGTGTTTTTGAATACGTACGAAAACACAGTAAAATAAAGTAGAAGTATTATAAAGTGGATCATTATTGGACAGACTTTTACTCACTTTTAAATTTCAATGTGTTTTGTTTTGATATTTCTAATTTAATTAAATTAGAATTACATTTTAAAGTCTGGCTGCGGATCACAGGTTGAGAAACGCTGCACTAAACCAATGAACATCTTTTCCCTTCGTGTACAAGTTAAAAAACAAAGCAGTACTTTTCTTTCTATAATGGATAAACAATCATAATCTTTTAACCCAAGCTAACAAGAGAAAAAAAAAATCTGACCCGGTTTCACTCACTGATGATTCTTAAATCTCTATTTGAAGAGCATTCATTCCACAAGAAGCATAGCTGCGCAACCTATATCCATTTTTCAGAAATTAGGAGAAATTATGAAACAATGAGATGAAACTTAGAGAAATTATGTATACTTACTGTATTTGTTTATTCATGTAATCCCAGCGATAGTTTGCCCTACCAATTAAATACGATGTGTCCCTAACATGTTTCTTACATGGTAGTAACTCCTCAGAGTAATAGAACAGTAGACATGTAATATCAACAAAGGAACAGGAAGAAAAGTATATACAAAAGTGATAGGGTGAGATGTGTACGGATTAGAGAAAACACTATCCTCTTAACTCAGAACCTTGTTTGGATCCCCGGCAGCAGAACTCGAATCAGCGTGTCTCCCAGTTCGATCTGAACTCTACGTTCATAACCAGTAGATCACGAGACCTGGGGCCTAATCTTAAGCATTGCATCATTATTATATTCTGAATCTAAAAACAGAACGAATCTAAAACTTTTAACTCGGCTCGGTACAGACTTTAATACTTAACATAAATAATTTAATGAACAAGGTTCAACGAACCAAGGTAGTAGTTACACATACATCAAAATTAGTTACTTTCAATTTGATCACATCCACTGTTTAATTTCAGTTCCTGGTTCTTTTTCAGAAGCGACTAAGCAAGTTCCATGGTCCCTGGAGGAAAACTTAACCCCGATACATTCTACGTAAAACAGTTATATAAAAAAGTAACACTTAAGCTGCTTCAAAGGTGCTCTTTCTAGTATCTTTATCCACTTCTCATTCTCAAGACTTGCACAGACTGTGTCAAGGGTTACCAATATATTCTATAATTATCATTTCGAAATAATTTCTTTTATTAGCAATTATTCACTTTGAATTTTAAAAATTCAAGAATGAAGAATTGAAGCTACATCAAGCTCTTTAAGAAGAGAGAAAATAGTATGAATAATTTCGTCAATTTATCGGTAATATCTTACAAGCAAACATACTGATGGGGCAGATAAAACTTCTAGATATTTTTCTTCCATCATGGTTAGAATGTCAAAACATGTACACATGCAAATTTTGGCAACCCGAGAGCAATTACTTTGGGAGATATCGATGATATAATAGATTCTTGTATCTGGAGAGGGAAGAAAAAGTGGGGAAATACCCGTATATTTGTAAGAAATGAAAAGCAAATGAATACATAGTAACGGGTACTGGGTGGAAGGCGCTACCTGCTGGAGGTTATGTTCTTCACGGCCGCCATACTGAATCTCGATTAGTTTTCTTAAATGGGAAGGCTGTCACGTAATATGTCATTTTGGGCTAGAATTTTACGAGAAATACGTTTCTGAAGTCACGTTAGCCATAAATGTGTTATTGTGAGAGAGAATGGTGTCTGACATTAGTATGGACTACTGATGCAATAGCATGAAAACACTCAGTTTGCTTTGAAAAATGAAGGAATTGAAACCTCAATGTAAACAAGTTGTTTCAGATTATATCGCCATATCGATACGCATTTAGTTTACATTTCACTCATTCTTTTGAAACAAAATGGTGTTTTCAGGCTACTGCATCAGTAGCCCATACTATTGTCACACATCATTGTCTCTCACAATAATACATTTACGCCAAAACTGACTTCAGAAACGTGTTTCTCGTAAAATTCTAGCCCAGAATGACGTATTACACGACCCCCTTCCCATTTAAGAAAACCAATCAAGATTCAATATGGCGGCCATGAAGAACATACCCTCCAACAGGTAGCATCTTCAATCCAGTACCCATTACTATGTATTTTCTTTCCATTTCTTTCAGCATTTTACAAATATACGGGTATTTCAACCCTTTTTCTTCAGTCTCCAGAAACAAGCATCTGACTATTATATCTCCAATATCTCCCAAAGTAACTGCGCTCGAGTTGCCAAAATTTGCATGTGCACATAACCATAATGGAAGAAAAAAAAATAGAACTTGGGGTAATACAGTACTGAACTTGGGGGGTAAAAAAAGATTTTATTTAAACTAATGTCTCTCAAAACCACAGGAATAATAATTACCGTACAACTATTGCATACTTTATGAAGTTCCTCATATTGTCATAAAAATATTTTAATATGCAAATTAAACAATATGTTTCCACTACCAATGCACTAAGAAATAGAAATAGGTATTCATTCTCTGTTACATTTTACTTCATACTTCATGAATTTTTGCTAGCTCCCTTTGTCATTTCGATTCTGTGAAGCTTTCTACCACAGTAAAATAATTTTGTGGTGTTATGGAATTTTTGTTTTGGCGCAAATACTCTGGGGCACGTTTGTATCCACCCTGGATATCTTATTACCATTTCGTGTTTTATTCAATTTTGTCATTCCCGTTGTAACAGCATGTGCCCAGATGCAGGTACAGTAAAACCTGTTAACCGAAACGACAAATAAAAAAAATCGAAAAAGATCAGTTTTGCCTGATTAGTTAATAAAAGCAGATATTATTTATTTTAACGATCGTGCGCAGGGAAGTGTATGGCATTCTGGACTTTGCTACAAATTTCTCTATGTTTCACTTTGCTCTAGTTGCTTCGTTTGTCGTGGTAAGCAATATTGAGAAAACAATATTCATGTTCCTTAACAATTACATCACAGTAAATCAGAGATAGTGAAAATTAAACTAATACGATTTCTACAGTATCGGCCAACATTGGAAACCGTTTACTTTCCAATATCTTTTTCCTGATCAATATCCATGTGGTTTACATAAACCTAACATTTCCCACTAACCTTCAAGGCAACTGTATATATGAAGGATAAGATATCAATCAGAAAACGTCATGGATAGTATAAAGACCAAGTGCCAAATTCAATTAAAAGTAATTCAAAAGGCACTCATGACGAAGACGATTGCTGCTCTTGTATTGCCTTTTGTAGCTTCCCGGGTCGATCTCATTAGCCGTTTAACCACACGTCAACGAATTAAGGTTAATGTAAAGCAAAGATCTCCAACAAAAGATGGCAGCACTATCTCCATATATGTCTAATGTAATTTTATCGTCGCACAAAATTTCAATGCTGCTCTTACCAATTCAAGTCTAAAGAGTTCAAACTTTCAGGGAAGAAAGTTCATAAGCAATTCAAGAGTTCTATCCGTGCAGATTTTTTCTCACCCATTGCTGAAATCGCTTCATTATTGTTATGGATATCCAAACCTATAACAATGAACAACAAAGAAAATAAAAGTTCGGCACGGATAGAACTCTTGAATTGGTTATGAACTTTCTTCCTGAAAGTTTGAACTCTAGGCTTGAATTTGTACGAAAAAAAAAAAAAAAACACCGGCGTTACAGACCGATAGGTCCTGAGCCTGCCCCAACGCCATCTATCCACACTTGGTGGAACTGCATCCACTGAGTGACGGCAGTGTGGTAAGCGCTGCGCGCCACATAGCCACGAACAGGTTTACCAGACCTAGTGGCTGTCACGTCTTTATTCATGTGACTCCCCAGTTTTCCTAACGACGCTGGGTGGACGCCAAAAAGTGGGACTCCATCCGGGAATTGAACCCGGGACCACGCGGACACGAGTCCAACGATCTAACCACTAGACTATGGAGACATATACGGAGATAGTGCTGCCACCTTTTGTTGGAGAACTAGGTTTACATTAACCTTAAGTATAATGTCCATTATATACTTAGAATATATAATTTTATAAGGCAATAAAGTACGCCACTGGGTATTCGGAGCTGAAAAGAGCTTGGGTACTCGAGGGTTAACTAGGATACTCATATGGGTAAGTCAAAAATGGTTCAAATCTCTCCACGTGGCATTTAAAATAATAAAATAAAATATGATGAACGACCAATTAAATGTCGATTGATTTCATATGGAAAATTAGCACAATGTAATGTGCACGGACTTACGTACCATGTTTTTAAAATTGCATTTATATCACATACATAAAACTCACAACGTATGCACATCATCCCACCAAAAAGAAAAGTATAAACACTGGGATTTGGTTCTATCTAAAGAAAAAGTCATTTCACTAAACACAGTCAAGAAGCCAAAGCATTCAATGGCAAGCTTATTCTAAACTATTAGATTCGCAGTAATATGCAGGAGCGAAGGGACCCAGGTCTCCAGGCCGGATCTTCCTAACCGATATAGAAATTAAATTTATTCGTAACCGTCTTGTAGCAGTGTATAGATTCTGCAGTTCGCAGTAAACTAATTTTAATGTTAATAGAAATGACGCCTCTGCACTAAAACTATGAAGATGACACCTTTAACCTGACACACTACCAGAGTTATCTCTACATTCATTGTGATATACAGCAACCCAGCAAACAAAATATAAAAGATAATGCTCTCTGCCTGTCTGTCTGGTTAGGGAGCCGCGTAGGCTCGCCTCTTTTCCATCGAGAAGACCAGGTTTGGGAGAAACCAACTGAAAGGGGTACCCCGTTGACATCTGCTACGAAAACAACGAAGCAACAACACACACAACAACTCCCATGTCTATTAAAGATAAATTTGTAAATATTTACAATTTCGAAATATTTTCTGAATCTTACACGGATTACTTTTTAAAGAATGTCATAATGTTTTCGGTGTACGAATATGCTTGGAAATATGATGATGATATCTGCCCGAAGGTTGGACCAGGTCCTGACTCGAAGTTCCCTGGGCAAGGTAAACAGATGGTATTTTGCCATTGCCTTCCATCGAATGAATAAGATGTCATAAGGACGAGGCCTACAGTTTAACGTGGGTTTCCTGCTACTTGAGTCGAACCTGGGACCCATTGATTACAAGACTCATCCACAGGGCATATCTATACAGCCTATATTATTAAAAAAATATAGCTGGAAATATTTTAAAATGGGCACAGGATGGATTACAAACATTATTTTGGCAATATTATCTTTCTGAATTGCACGCTTACGCCGAACTGACATATATGCCGGACAACTTGCAGCTGGTGTGCTCATCTTGAGAATCTGGTGTTGTTCACACCAACGGGAAATTAACAGCCCAAAAGACACCAACAGAAAAACTGGGAAAATAATATTCACTATAACTTTGTTCTTACATAAGAGTGTTCGCACAAGCAACGTGAAACCAAATGGCAGTTTAACCGCAGGACTTTTTAATTGTCCATGTCAGAATTACTTCATTTTAAATTATGTTACTATGACATTCCAAAGGCTTCATGACTTTCTGAAGAATTTGTTTCCTGTCTTCATTATTCAAATACGTTATTTATGTTCAAAGTTCGTTTCCATTCGTTTATAAAGGGGAAAAAAAAAACATTTCCGCATGTAATTTTACATTTAAAAAACAAAATTAGTTAAATTGTGAAAATCTTTTGAAACAAAAAGCTCTTAATATATGCTTCCAGCAGAGGTCTCGCAGTGACGTACCGAGATACTTTTGGTGTAATCAATTTAGAGAAAAGTCTAAATTTATGCTAATCGGATACTGAATATATATATTTAACTGACATGCAGAACGTTGAAGACTACTCTCTAGGTAAACGACTGTAAAATCGATTTACATCCAACAGACATGTTTTACGAAAGTTCAGTTATCGCAAAATTTGCTATCCGGTTACATTTACAAAGCAATATTATGTTAACATTTCACTTCACGGTAGGTAATAATACTGTAACAACTCAAAAAAGTTAGTTTTGAGAAAATCGTAATTGAAAGTTTGGATGATTTTGTAAGTTATACTGAAAAGCAAGAAAGAATGCTAACAGGATACTGCTTAAACAGGGTTACAGTTCAAAGGTTTCTTTTGATGATCAGCGTCATTATTGTGTTAATATAAAGTAGTGCCAGTATTGAGGACGGATGCAGATATTTTACTGGGGTTGTGGAATACTGACAATAGCGCTCTCACGTGGCTTGTAGAAGAGATGCACGTATGAGACTTATATTGCCAAATAGAGTGTAGTTTCAGGAGTCCGAATATGTAAATAACTCAAAATTGACAAATTTTCAATTCTGACAGTATTAAATTAAAATCTGAGATTGCGGGGGTGAGATTTGTAGATCAAGAATGTCTATAGTTTACATTACAGTATTTTATTGACTTGTTTTCCTGTTTATTTAGGTTTCTGAACTACCCTGGCGTATAGACATAAAGCACTTATAAATCGCAAGGGCACTTCTCCGCAAGTACAATTTCCGGGCAAGGGCCTCTAGCCAGGCATTCGCTTTGTGAGACTACAGATAATTTCTGGAAATGGCCAATGTGATAAGGGTTTCAATCAGCGCCGGCCCTAAGTGCCGATTTGTCGCCTTCCTCTCGAGAGTATAAGAACACAAGGCAGTTTAGAAACGAAACTAGCACTTCACTGTACCTTCAGGCTGCCTCGGACTTACCTTCATTACGAGATTACGCCTCGGCACTGGTTATACGGGATTATAAAAGAGACACAGTGTGGGTTTTCCTGTATGTTGCACTAAACTTACCGCCTACGTGCCAGGACCTTGATACGATTATCACCTGTATACAGAACACACACAAGTGTGGCTCTCACGAAACCACGCTATGAAGACTCTCTCCAAATAAGTACCTCTGTTTTTAGTACTAAGGATGTTACGGATTCCTCAATAGCAACGTAGGCAGCGAGCGTTTTACGTATTTACGTCAGGTTTCTATGTCTTTTAAAACCTTGGTAATACGTTTTCCATGTAATCTATCCTACTTTTGTGCTGAGTAATCTAAATTTTCCTTTTCTTTATTTATTTACCTGGAGGAAAGGTGGCGCAGTTACATTTCTAGAAAGAACGGAACTGTTCCTAGCGAACTGACAAGAATGTGAACATTACAACTTCAGACGTCACCTACATACCTAACATGTGCATACGAAGTCACTGTTCACTGGAAAAGAAACGCAAGTTCGAATACCGCTCACGCCGGCCACCCTGACAAGTTTTCCTAGGTATCACCGCCATAGTAATAAGAATATAGGCCCTGGCTGATACTTTTCCCATTCTTGACCCTGTACAAGAGTTCGCTGAGAGATGTTACTCTCCCATATAAGATGTCCCATTCAACCCAATGAAATTCAGTTAAAATAAATAAAAAGAACAGGTATGCTTCGTTAAATGTATCAATCCAAATACAACTCTCACAAAGGAAATATTCAGAAAAAAATCTTCAAAATATATTCACAAAGAATACCTAATAACTCTGACTCCTTAACGCCAAGGTTACATTTCAACTCTCAGTGAAATACAAAGGAAGAAGCAGTAATGACCACCCGCTAAAGGAAAGGTGTGACAAACACTTTCCTTCGACATTTCCACCCACATAAGTGCAAATGAAACTTTAAAGCAGCGCGTAACAGCAGAAATGATGAGTGATGTTTTATAAATGAAGAACTGAATTCCTGAGATGCAGCAATACCACATGTCAGCCTAATAAATATAAAATACCACATAAAAAAGGACACAAATATAGTTCAAAAGTAAAATATTTGAAGACAACAAATTAAATATGTAGTGTAAAATTAACAAGGAACATAGCATTTTAACTTAATAGGGGATGAAAAGTTTTATTATCTGATCTTACCTGGCAAATTCTCAGAAGGTGACAAAACTATCCTGGTTAGTCTGTTTCTGGAAAATTATAAAAACTGATCATAAGTGACCAACAAATAACGAAAACAAATTTAATAACATGGACAGAAGAATGTAACCAAAGACAATTCATAGTACACAAAAACATGTCAAGAAAACTGCAATGTTCACCAAATAGAAAGACTTTCAGACAAAGATCCAAAACTACTACGAATTGAGAGAGAGAGAGAGAAAGAGAGGATGAAAGCAATAAGAAAATACTACTACAGAGTATAGAGAGTGCTTCAAGAACCAAAAGAAGAGAAATCCAGAATAAAACATGTCTTCTACCAAGAACGCAGTACCAAACTAGCTACTTTATCCATTAACATCTTCAACCTCATTGTTATACATACAGCGGAAAGCAAGATGAAGGTATAACAGACTATTTTTATAAAGAGAAACTTAAAACTACATAAAAAAAATCTAATGAAGATTATTTTACACAATATCAATTTATGAGAATAAACACACTTAAATATAAATGCAAATCGACAACATTTGTTTTCTTTACGGTTATGATAAATGACAATCGCGTTCGGTTTTCTCTTTTTTTCCTAACGTATCGCAATTTTTATGAGGATTTAATAACTAAAAAAGAATCTACGCATAATATCGCACCCCGGTAATAATACTGTCACAATTCAACATGTGTCAATGTTGAGTTATTTACATATTCGGACTCCTGAAGCTACACTCTATTTGGCAATATAAGTCTCATAAGTGCATCTCTTCTACAAGCCACGTGAGAGCGCTATTGTCAGTATTCCACAACCCCAGTAAAATATCTGCATCCGTCCTCAATACTACTACTACTTTATATTAACACAATAATGACGCTGATCATCAAAAGAAACCTTTGAAATGGAACACTGTTTAAGCAGTATCGTGTTACAATTTTTTCTTGGTTTTCAACATAACTGACCAAATCATCCAAACTTTCGATTACGGTATTCTCAAAACTAACTTTTTTGAGTTGTCACAGTATTACTGCCAGAGAGCGGTATAATATAGTCCAGTTCAACTAAAAAGCACTGCATGTACAACATTGCGATTCAGCTTTAGTGACCAAGACTATTGCCTACGAATTAACATTGAAGATTTGGTGATGGTTCGAGCTTCGCTCACAACGTACTATCAGTCCATCAGACCAATTAATCACCTAAGAGGTTTCCTTGAATTTCACCAGACAAGCCGTGGTTACTACCTTCCCTTTTCCCAGGAGATCGTCTCACCGAGAGACGTCACACCTCATACTACGCAAACTTAAGCCGTAGCTATTAGCACAAGCAATACATTTTAATAATAATTACATAAACTCTTCAAAACTCTGCAACGTAAGTAATTGAATTAAATATGAGAATATATATACTTGTATGACAGTTATATGTAACGAGCTGAAACAGTTATCTGATGGAATGCATAATTCAGATCTATACCATGTAGAGCGATTTACTACGAAAACAAACACATCAGCATTCATAATATCCAATAACGCACATTCTCACATGGAACAAAATGGATATATGATACACACCTGGAGTATTCTACACAGAATATTTCAGCTGTAAAAATCCACGTATGACAATGCATATAACAAAAACTCGAATGCACACTTGTAGGGGGAAATGCATACAGGAAAATTACTTACGATCTCATACTACTTAGATGAATGCATGAACGAAATAAAACTCTTGGTTTTCATTCTGTTCGAAGTAGAGTGGAGTAGGGTAATTGAGAACAGGGGTATTTGTGAACACCAATCAGAAAAAAAAAACATGTGATGGAGTGTAAGTGGAGTTTGTACCTGGGGCTGAAGAGTAGACGTTATGCCAAACTTGTGTTAAATTATTCACAGCTCTCCACTGAAATATCTTCGGCTGCTTACCTGTCTAGTGAAACCTTGCGAAAAAACTGGAACACCAAGATTCAGTGTATTTGAAAATTTGATTATTTATTTTGGACTAAACTTCGCATCAACTTGCCAATCAATGACATCCATTCTAAGGTCACTAGTGGCTTGTAATTGTGAACATCATGTATATTTCTTATGGAATTTAATAAATGAATGTCACCCAAATCATATGTTAGTTAACACCATCTTTAATGCATATTTTGCAGGAAATTCAAATCAATTAGAAAACCTTAAAGATCCAATTACACTTTACAAAAGTGTTCATAATTACCGCAGTTTACCACACAACTTTCAAGGAAACGCTCTAAGAAAGAGATGTGCTAAGATTCTATTTCCACGAACCATCTCTGTATTCGCATGGTGGATCAGGCGAACCGTAACAACTCATGACGGCTAGTTACACGTATAGGGACGGGCAGAAGCCCATATACTTCTTTCTTGGCGGAATATCGACTTACATTTGCCTGTAACGAATTAGTATAAGACGCTTCGTAACTCTAATCCATATTTTTCTTAGTACTCAGTACACCTTATTATATCTTTGTAAGTATTTATTGCCTCCTTCCAAGTACTGCATATGAAAGTTTATTGTAAAGGAAGACTGTACTGTCGACAATGATCGGTAGTATTTCAACAAGAGTCAATTCATTGGTAAACAAGCAATCCCAAGCTTAAGGCTTAATACTGATCCACCTTGCCTCCAGGATTCTCCACAATTTTTATTTTTGGCAGAGCTGTCAACTTTGGGCTAAACCCGTCACGTATCAGGGATGACGTCCACCGGCGATCACTCTCCCGGGAATTGAGAAGGTAGTAACACCTATTTGGAGAGGTGAATTTGTAACAATATGAATGCTGGAGTGTGCTCTTGAAACAAAAGACCACAAAAAAGTACGCGCCATTTAAACTAAAAACGTGATTTCTAAGTGGACAGCCATAGTGCTGTTACCGCCCATACACGTTATTTTTATCTTATCTAAGTGGACAGTCAGTAAAAACACCATGACGTTAGTACAACATGGGCATTTCGACATTTTCACTTATGTAAGACGTATGAAAATATTTTTGCTGGGCTCTATGAATATTAAAATACATATTTATCAATAAACAAACATAAAACAGACTAAAAATTTATGATTCTCTATTATAAAATTATTTTGGTGGTGCGATGTGATATACAAGGTCCTTATACTACGTGAATGTCTGAAAAGATTAGATCTAAATAAATTAATTCTAAGCTGCATAAATGCAAACATCCAACTTTTACGAAAAAGGGTATAAACTTCTCAAAGGTACCCACAAATTATGAAGAGGAATTCCCTTAACTTGCAGGCACGTTCTTATAATCAGTACCGGCAAAATAAAGAAAGATAAAAAGCTTCCCGTTGAACTATATCAATCCAAATATAGTTCAAATTGAAGCGACTGAAATTTGGAAAGCATGCAACCTACAGTACTGTGCAAATAAATAGAAACAAAGCAAAATACATGAGCACTGCCTAATTTCTAAAACATCTGCTATTTATCTAAAAGCTTAATATAGTTCTAATATGAAATTGGATGCTTTTGTTGATAAGTTGGCTGGACTGACTGTTTGGCCTCCAATTAATACGAAATTCTTTAATTTTACCATTGTTGAACCGCATTTTTACTACACAACGTAGGCTATCAGTTTTTCAAATGGATTGATGTTCGGAGGATTTCCTGATCAATCCAACATCACAATTCCATTGTCAAGTTTCTGTTGACATACGGCACGGTGCTAAGTCGTGCTATAAAACAGCTTCGTCAATCCTTGTCAATTCCGGGATCACCTCTTACTACACGACCTCAATGCATTTTCCTGGTTTATCATCCCATCAACTCGATGGGGAAAGAAAGGTCCACTGTAGGGGATACGCATTCTCTTACGGGATGATTCAGATATTGAATTATGTGCATCTATGACACATTTTCCCCATGACTCATATAAATAAAGAAAGGTCTCTTGCCCTGAAAAATAAAGTGCGTTTCAAACGAAAAGAAAACACTTTCCACAAATCATCAACAGTCCAATTCTTGTACTTTCTCGCCCAATCAAGCAACTTCTTTTGAGGGAGACTAACTTGTCTTCCATGTCAGTTGACCAAGCATAACTACTGAATCATACACAGGAACATCAACTGTGGATAATTCTTTATTCAAAACAGTATTACTTTTCTGAGGGTCTAAACTTGGCTTAAGTGCAATAGTGGTTAACGTCTTCACGACTTACTCTACACTTAGATGTGAAGTATTTTTGAATAATGGATGAAAATTCTGCTGACTTCATTCACTACGTTGCTCCGTGTTCTAGGCTAATATTAATTTTCAACATTCCCTGGGCCAAAAAAATACTACTTCTTCTGTCGACATAGTACAATTAAACAGATGATCAGGTTTTCTTTCCGTCAAGAAATCATGACAAACTACAACAAACTAAATAGAGACCCGATGTCACATACGGAGGGGCAGTATTACAAAGTTGCCGCCTTTGGTAACAGCCTGTTACAGAAAAGATTCGCATCTGACAAGACAACTCAGCATTTACGAAAGCAGAGTGGGACAACGTGTTCAAAATGACTATGAAGATACAAGCACTAACAAAAAGAGGAAAGAGCCAATTTCTTCTAATCTATTTAATTTGCACAGAAGTAACATTAAATATTCAACAACTTGAAAGTACTGTCAAAACGACGACATAAATTCTACTTTGACATTCGTAGCAACATGGGACAGGACCACGTACAAGCACATTAAGGGTACTATTAGAAACTATTTCCTTTACAACAAAAATGTGATTTACTTTTACAAGCTGAAAGCAGTTGTAATTTTACTGAGAAAAAAAAAAGTGACACATATCTGTTGCACTAGGATTCATGCAAGGTAGCATATCAAAAAGATTCAGACATAATGCTACTACTCTAAACATTCCCAAAGAAAGCAGAAAATTAAACATTTAGTAGTAACAATACAAAAGGAATAACTGAAACTCAAATACTCACCACTTTTCCTGGTCTAGCCCATGTATATACATAACCATCCTGACAGGCAGTAACGAAACAGTCCTCTCTAAAGGCTAGCGCAGTCAGTCGTTCGTGTGCAATCTTCTTGCAAACAAGTGGCTCAAGAACTGGACATTCATCAAGGCGCGGACATGCAGGAGTTCCAATCAACTTCATAGGATCATCCAAAACACTGCGAGGAGCTGTTCGGCAAGATGCATTTTTGTCTGTATTCCGAGAGGCTAGACTAAAATTCCTTTTATGCCCATGTTCTTTATCAGGATGATGCTTCTCTTTCCTATCTCCGAAGCCTAAGCCAGCCAGCCTCTGGGTTAAGGATGGGGCAGTCGAAGAGTTTGAGTTCAACGTAAAAGCGTTGCCGTCAACTATGAAATCCTTGGGAATAGAGTTACTTTGACTTTGTGACACATTATTACACTTGCCTACAACTCCATGTGTTTGATTAGAATTCACATTAGCACTAGCACCATTACCACTACATGTTCCCGCCCCTATACACAAATTTCCTCCCGAATGCGTGGTTAACGCAGTTGTCGATAAACTCCCACTTCCTAGCACACCACTCACAACACTAGTTCTTGCTTTAGTGACAGGTTGCTTCAATACGTCCTCTGTAATATCCCACAAACATAGCTGCGTATCCTGTCCTACCGAACCTAGTCTATAACATGTTGCATTAATTCGACTAAAGTCAGATCCTGAAGAATTGCGATTCGAGTGTGAATTACCAACGGAACTTCTAGCAGAATTGCGAGCTGATGGTTCACTAGAGAACGTACAATTCCTCAGACTGCCGGGATTATTGTTATGTTGCTGCTGCTGCTGTTGTTGTTGTTCGTCGTCTGAGCCCCCACTAAAATCTGTTCCATCGGGTTCTCCGTACGATGTTGTGTAAGGATCAAATGCGACTACACTCACCCAGCTTCGATGTCCTTGGCCACGAGCAACTACTCGCCGCTCGTGAAAACTCCACACAGTCACTAGGTCATCCTCACCCCCAACAACGACATAGCGGCCATCCGGAGACCAACATGTACACAAAAAGCCACCAAAGTAGCTCCGAGCTACTCCCAGTAGTTCCATAGTATCATAATGAAACACTCGTAGAAATCCATCTTGGGATACCACAGCCAAATACTTCGAACACGGAGAAAATGCGAACTCATTAATGCAACCTTCTCCAATCACCCACCTATAGAGAGGGTTGCGTGTGCTTTTGGTTTTACAAGTATACACGACAAACCCTTCACCCTGTTTGAAGTGCTGGTAATGAGGCGGTGTCGTCCCACAGGGCAATTCCTCGTTGTACAAATACAACTGTCCACTACTATGTGACACAAGGAACAAGTTTGGAGAGCCAGGCACCCAACGAATGCACGTGACTTTCGTTTTATCAATTAGCCTCTGTAAAAGAAAAGTATCATGTAACAGAATGTAACAAGGATACACGAACATATCTTGCAATTTTGTATTACCTACATGATAAAACATATAATCGAACTGTTTTTGATTATACACAACTATTTCTCAGTTTAGAAATGTTTTTGATTAATAGCTCTGACGACGATAAGCCCCTATCTGTACGGTCATAAAACAGTGATGATGTTGCCCATATAATTATTTATGTCTACTGTGATGGGATTTTAGGCAATACATTTTGTTATGGATGAACATGGATGACAAAGGTAATTTGATTGAATGGTGTACGTATGATTCCACCGAAGGGCGTGTGACTTGTGATATGGGATTTTATGAACTTTTGGAACCGATAACAACGAATGATTAAGAGACTTGGAAATGGTAAACACTTTTTGGCCATAAGATTATGGTTACTGCTTTTTTGTATGTAAATTATGCTTTTCCTCAGATTTGTTCAATTTATGTTTGTTCTGGAATCTATTGATTTACGTTTCCAGCAATAGGTTGGCTTTTCAGTGATTATAAAGAGATTTACTGCAGTTGTTCATTAGGTAAAGATATATGCGGAGAATATATAATTTGTTCAATGTAATGGTATGTCAAGGTATTGACATTGTTGATACCTTATGTGTAACGCTATTTGGAATTACATTATGGACGGATGCGTTTTAGATACTACACCGGCCACAATCTTAGGTGTGCTACGAGATATATGAACACACGTATCTTCAGCAGATCATCATTGCTTATACTAGCTTTTTTAATTGCACTCAATATGAAGACTTTAAAGTAGGTGTGGAAGGAACGCACTTTCACCCGGAAAAAGGAACCTAACCGACTAATTAGTATTCTGAGGGTCTGTCCACAAGACCATTCTGTGAACCAATACACGATTAACCTTTCCTGTCTATTTTATCATATTTTATATCCCACGAAACAGTTACCACGACTCCAATGGCTACCGTTAAATTTTCTACAGCTAAACGAATTTTTACAGTGAGAGAAAATTCAGTGTAATTTCACCCTCTGTGTGCTTTGCAAATTTTTGTTTCTGAAAAATTTAAGTCGCGTTAAAATCTTTTTTTTTTTCCTTCAAAAGAAACCGAATCACGAAGTGTCACATGCTTTCTTCTCCTCACAGTAGGAAAGAACTGGTTCGACCGCTTCCATCTGTTACATTACTATGGTCAAAAACTCCGCAGTGCTACAGACCAAATAAGGACTGGCTAACCAGATCGGTTTCGTTCACCTGCGGTTGGGTTACTCCGGTTAGCGCAATGACTCTGATTACCGATTTTCCAGACTTTCGTAACCGCGATCCGTCAATTCTTAATTTAAGCTGCTCCCCAAATATCATGATGAAAATCTATGAGCTCCAACCGAAAATCAAACCTAAGCCCACTCACACTAAAAGCGAGAGCGCTAGACTCCTTAGCTCCTATTATGTTAACACGCCTTCGGCGAAATGCTGCCATGTTGATATCGTGTGTGATGTTCCCGAAGACCTGTATGTGTCTACCAACTTGTAAGTAAATTTTCCTTTTTATCTCATCTCGAGGTGAACTCAGCCTCCTATCAAATTGAGTACCAGTGTGTCCTTAGCACTCGTGAGCACCTTGGGAAGGTAAAGGCGGTCGAGCGTGGGACTGACCACTCCACCTCACTTCGTACCGTTTGTCGAGAATATGTGGAGCGCCACCTCCACATCCCCCATGGGGATAGCTTTACCTTTGCCTTTTTTATGTAATAAGTTTTATCTACTACTGTTACCAGAAAGAAAATACACTATAAACCCTGTAAATCGTTTAAGAACAATGTAAAGGCGCATTGCACATTTATTAAAGTAGTCGTGCAGATGTTCACTGCCTGTTAGCTAACATTTTACAAATTGATTTCTCCTACAGTTTTTCCCAAAATTCAGAAATAACACATTGTTGTAATACAGGAGACCCAAAATACGTTTAACAACGACTGGCACTTTACCAATGATGCCTTTAAACAATTAGAAACAAGGCGACAGAATATGGTTAAGTCAGTTCAAATGAGCACAATGAAGTTCCCAGAAGCTTTTGCTACAACAGGGGGCAAATTTTTAACTTATTGTATGTAACAGTTCCTAGCACGATATTTCGGGTACAGTACTTTTTACTGAAATTCACACTTAATTTAATTTCTGTCAGAAGAATGAAAGAAACCTTTCCAGCATAATACTGCAGTTCACGGAAATTAAACGTGTTTCCACTAAACCGCAAAAAATTGTGCAGCATGGTCAAATTGACCACAATACGTCACAAAAGTTCTCTTCTAGTGTGCCGTGGTTGGTTGAGGGGGCCTCGAACGTTTAATTCGGTAACCTAAAACGTCAATAACGATTTTTACATTTATAAAATGTGCCAGTTCAGAACACGATAACACGCAAAGTATTCACTGCATTTCCAAATAGTATCAAAATAGCTTTCAAACGATGTATGTTGACCCATGTTACTATTTACGGAAAATGAAGGTTTTGCTACTAGACGGCAGGAAATGGGAATCGCATGGTTAAATTTACCACAATAATTCATCCCCTTGAAAACTAAAGTTGACATGTTTCGGGACTTTTCAAATAAACTACTAGATTACGAAATAAGGTGGGTGGGAACTTTTCGTTCCACTACCTGTATATGTGATACAGAGGGCGGATTTCTGCATATTTCTATTTTTATGAATATTCTATATGCTGCGTGGCTGAAAATTCGTTTCAGACAGTTTCCACTAAAATTGTGCATATATTGCATGATTCACGTGCATTTGAATGTTTTGCCCGATAATGAACATAACTGTATCTTTGTTTTAAATTTTACGTACGAAATGTTGCAAATCACTTTTGTTCTATTACGGAACTGGAACTTTTCGAAAGGTTATTTAAAGCATGACGTGGCCTGAAAGGGAAAATAGATAGATGTTACGCTCACATCACGGGTGTTGGAAAACCAGGAATACATCCACTGATATTTATCTTTCAAAACATCTGGTATAGTAGCGACAGAGATTAGTTTTACTTCGGCATAAAAAAAAAACTACTGGGCTTGCCTGTCTCAACACTGTCCTACAGCGAGTATTTTGATGATGTCAAACGCGTAAGCTATTTTCTACTTAGCTTTTCAATTCATTGAAATAATTGTAGCTCATCTTTTGTACTACAATTCAAAGTGAAATCGCTGTAGTGAAAATAATCAAGTATTGTGTATAAACTGTAATCCGTCTGGAGACCTTACTACCTTAGAGAACCTTTTAGATTGGTAACATCCAGTATTCTAAATCTTCGCTGTCATGCATGTGATTTCATGTGTAATTTTAGGTTTTCAAAGAACGGGAATGCCGTTTTTTTTTAAATATAACTTTTTCTTTGTTTTACCGTTCAGTTCCTGAATATCACCAGGCGAGGATCGTTATTTGGTCACCCAGCCCCATGATCCGCGTGTTTAGAACCCTGGATTGCCAAACGGCATTGGGTAGGATACAATTAATTGTATGGGTGGTAGCAGCAATGCAGCATTGGAGTGGTCAAGCGGCAGTTCGACTTCAAACTCGGGATTCCTCAGTTGCATCAGACAACTGCCTGTTTGATACCTTTTATATAGATCCGAGCCGATTTTTTTCCCACTCCCATTCCCCTGTTTCGTGCTTGTCGAGGTTTGTCATTCCTCGTGATGGACACAGGATGGATTATAGGTTAAATAGTAAAAAGTTCAGAAATTTAACTAAATAAATAAAATGGTTGTCAGTGCAGAGCTTGTTAGCACTCGAATACATATCAGCAAGCAAAAGGAGAAAATAAGAAATTAGTAGAAATAAGTGTTTTCCCTTTTTGGCCTTTCAAAAGCTGTCGTTCAATTTTGAAACTTATTTGTATATATACTTTGCGACCTTTGATTGTCCTATGCACTGAATTTTGTCAAGGTCTAATAAAGAAATGTAACAAGTTTCAACCTTAACGTACCATTTTGAATTTGAAACTTGAATTTATTTCTGCTCTTCTAGCATCTTTGGCTCAGGCCGGGATGGGGTACTTAAAGAATTAGATAGGTACAATCCCGGCATCTACCTGGTGAAACAGAAAAAACCTGGAAACCTCAGTCAGGATGGCCAACCACGGGGTTCGAACTCCGTACACTGCCTATCTGAAATCCACTACGTTACCGCCTGGGCTACGGAATCTGGGTTTTAACAGACCATTTTTGCCACTTTTTGTTACATCTACCGTCTATTTGAACATCTTGTATATAGCCATTGTGATCTTTGATTGCCCTGTCAATCAAACTAGATCAAGATCTTGATCAAACTATCCTTTTACACGTGCAATTCTAGTTTCGTTTCTCATTTTACTTGTTTGTAATCATATGATTTATTACTGATTTGATGGTCACATTTAACAAAATAAATCAGAGTCAACAAACATCAAACAGTGATCTTATTAGATTGGAGTCCAAGGACTTTTCGGAATCGCACTGTATATTCGACAGCATTCCAAGTCATTGGATTAGTTTTAAGAAAATTTAATTTTTTGCGATTCTGAACCGCTGTGCGATTAGAACACACGGACATGGGAACAATAGCATTGTTCGTCAAATTTCACACAAACTTGGCGTTTTTCCTCTGCTTTACCTTCGATTTCTTGTTTTGTGGTGTAATCTTGAAATTGTTGAATTTTTTTTTATATTTTTTTAAATACATAAAGACGTTCCGCTATTTAGAGAGGCTAATAATTGTGGCTAAACCAATTCCACTTCTTATCTCCCAGAAGGCGGTAAGTGGGATCAATTTAATTTGCACGGTGGGACGAGTAATACAGTAAATCATTTGAAGGGTCTTGATGAAAGAAAAATTTTGGACTATTTCCAGAACTTATATGTTGTCCATATTCAAAATGGCGGAAGATCAAAATTCGAAAATTACTTCTTTTCTTAAATGGGTTATGGAACATATCAATTTGTACTGCAATGTTCCAAGAGACCGAATGATGAAGTTAGTTTTGGCATAACTCTAATCCTGTACGACAAAATGACACGTGAAATTAGCCTGGAGAATGTGTGAGTCGAAAGATTTTTTTTTTTTTTAAATAGTTGAAGAAACGGAAACCCAAACGAATACAGAAGAGGTATCGTTATGTTGGGAAATATGATCTCCATGGCCGCAACATGAAGTGCACTATAAAGTTGAAATAACACTCACGGAAGATGAAGACCCAATTTCAAGAAGGCGTAATGCTAGGTGAAAGTGACATTCTTCAGGTCAATTTCACGTGGCATTTTGTCGTACAGGAATGCCAAAATTGACTTCGTCACTGGGTTCCTTGGAACATTCCAGCACAGATTGATATATCACATAACACACTTACTATCTAAAATTTTTAAAGCATTGTCAAGATGGCGATCATTGTCATCATACCATCCAGCACATATCACCTCTTGTCCAGTATCCATTAACGGCCATTTGCTTTCAATATATGTAACAGTTTATAAAAGAAAAGGCGTTTTCCGTATTCTCGTTTTAAAAACCTTGAAGAAGGGAAAATTTTGGAACAGCTCCGGGTTCGATGTGTCACTCCAGTTCAAAACGGGAAGAGGTCAAAGATCGAAAATGTCTACAGTTTTACCTTTCTTTCTCAGAGTGTAAGAGTCTAACAGAAGCGTACGAGTTCATTAAAGGTGGATTAAAAAAAAAAAACTTTAAACACTTAGTTTTTCAAAATAGTGGAATGCAGATTTCGGCATGTTCTCATATTGCTGTTCGTTCCGGAAATACCGAAGATGGGGAGAGATTTTATTCAAGGGAGAAAATATGTTTCTCGTGGCTACCCTGAAACCTTATGGAGCCAGAGGCCTAAAAAATGACAGCAGCTAGAGTAACTTTGCCCTTTGCTATTAGATGGGCTTTGTCACCTTGTACTCTGAGGTTCAGCTCCTTTAGCATGAGCAAAAAAATACTTATAAAATGATCATTTTTTAATTCTGATCTCCCGCCTTTTGAATTGCCAATATACTGATTGATCCCGGAATTGGTCATTTTTTTATCAAGTCCTTTCCAACAATATAGTATTCGTTCCACCTTCCAAAACTAAACCTTTTAAGTTGACCCCAGCCGCCTCCCTCGGGGAAACGGGGTCAGGAATATTTTTTTTTAAAGTCAAAGATGTTATATATTAAAAAGTGAAAAGTATGTGACGGGACCGGGGATCGAACCCGGGACCTTTGGGTTACTGTCCCAATGCGCTACCCAGTCGACCCGCTTCCCAATCACACACCTTCCACTCTTGGTGTTGATGTTCTCCCGGTCCAGTCACATACTTTTCACTCTTTAATATTAATTGTATCTATACCTACAGAGGCTTGATGTGAGAAAAAAAAAAATCGGAAGTTGCCTCCATTTCAACTTCCCAAAAATGTTTTAGCATTTCCTTGTATTTACACGCGGTCCGGAGAAAAGAGGGTGCGGTCGGATTTTATAGACACCCTGTATACATTGGAAATATTTTAAATTCTGGTTCTAGAGCGTCTAGATCCGGATTAGAAATATATTCAAGACGACATCACCTCTTTGAAGTGCCGAGAATGTACAGAGACAACTGGCCTTCATCAACGCACTCTTTCTTCTACTATTACAAAGTAGAAGATAAAGGGCTACTGCAATTGATTTGTTTGAGCAAATAACTAATGTCAATTACAGTTGGAAAGGTGATAGGAAAGGATCAGTTCTGCAGGGAAATACTAACAAACAATTCAGTCGTTATTCCGCGAACGACAATCATGTTTTAAAGTTCTATCCATTTACAAGTTGTGATGTACGTCTTCCATTCTACATCCTACAAAGAACTTTCTATGGGTACAAAAATATCCTTACCGATACGGCGATAAACGGAGGAGTTTTGTACAATAGAATCTTGAAAAATATATTTTCATTTACTGTAACAGGAATTGTTGTGTGTGGTCGGTATGTACTAACAACAAACTGAGCTAACACACTGTACGAGTGCAAAGAACGTTCACACTGAAGATTTCATGATTATGCATAGTTTAAGAGGAAAATGAGTAGTTTTACATCATTTTCAAGCTTCTTTGCAGTGTTTACTAGTCCTTTTAGTACACATTTTAACGGTTCTTACAGCATAGTTGCATGCATATTGCAGCTGTTTTTCGTGCATATAGATCCGCCCTCTAGTGGGAACACAAGGTAGAAAAAAGTTACGCATACACGACAAAGCTGGGGACACAAATACAACAATAGGAAAAATCTTTCGGGATAAGGCATGGTCATAGAAAAAAAAATGAAAAAGAGTGGTCACAAATAGCAACTATGCTGACATTGTGTGTTACGTAACAATATGATCAGGTCTTGAAGGAGGCAGAATCACCGAAGTATAAAAAACTTATATATGAGTTGGCAACACGGCAGCTCCCTAGCTCAAGTCCTTTTTGTCCGTCTACTCTCTTATCACGTGAACACGCCTTCGGCGAAATCCTGCCACGTTCTCTTGTCTATAGGCTGTCTAAAGCGTGTGGAAATGAGCTTTAGAGCTTGGAGATTTCCAATGCTATTAACAGTAGAACTGAGGTGGCATGAAACCCCCAAAGACTTGAGGCGTCCTCTATTCAAATCTGTGCAATGTGGTCGCAAGGGATTCCCCATAGGAAATAGGGATTTCCAGGAATTCTCTGAATGGGGTGGATTGAAACAAGAATGAATGGGACTACTTTCCAGCAACTAACAATAATTCGTTTGCGCTCTTCATACAGATTTCCCTTGTGGGATACTTTTATAATATGCGTTGCTGCATAACAGTCAGGAGTAAGAACTGTCAACATTTCAACGAACGCTTGGTGTATTTGTCAGTAAGTGAGACTGTCACTGACCGGTTGGATGACTGTGATTACGTCTGTCATCTTTACTCATATGGAAAGTCGTCTTACTCGTGTTTATTTCGCCCACTATTTACTCCACACAGTGTCTGGGTACTACTACTTTAATTGCGCATCCATTTCACAATTTTAGAATATGCATTTTATTGCATAGAGCAGGTCTGAAGTCTTTGAGGGTACCATGTCGCCTCAGTTCCACTGTTAATGGTATGAGAAATATCAAGTTCTAAAGTTCATTTTTCCACGCTTTCGGCAGCACCGAAACGAAGCACTTGTGTACCCTCGATGGTCTGTACTTTTTTCTTATTCTGCAACACCATATATATATACGGTGTAGTAAAAAGTAATCCATTATTTTTGCATGACATTGAAGGCTTGACTTACCATAGTTAGAATGATCCGATTTAGGTCACATATTCGCCGTTTTGTTCGATAACGTGTTGCCATTTGGAAGGTAATATCATGATGCCTCTCTCATAGAAGCTCTTGTCCCTATTGGCAAAAAATTGAGAGAGTCGATTTTCAAAAGCCTCTCTTGAAGCGAATTTTTCACCAGCAAACGTGTTCGCCATGGACAGGAACAGATGGTAATCACTCGGTACCAGGTCCGGACTATAAGGTGGATGCATAAGAACCTCCCAACCAAGCTCCCGAAGCTTCTGGCGAGTCACTATCGATGTGTATGGCCTGGCGTTGTCCTGCTGGAACACAATGCCTCTCCTATTGGCCAAAGCTGGCCGCTTCTGGGCGATTGCTGCCTTCAGACGGTTCAATTGTTGACAGTATAGTTCCGAGTTAAGGGTTTGGCCGTAGGGGAGCAGCTCATAGTAGATAATTCCCTGCCAATCCCACCAAACACACAGCAAAACCTTCCTGGCCGTCAATCCTGCCTTGGGCACCGTTTGCGCCGGCGCACCGCGCTTCGACCACGACCGTTTTCGCGTGACGTTGTCGTAAGTGATCCACTTTTCATCACCAGTCACCAACCGCTTCAGAAATGGGTCGCTTTTGTTGCGATTCAGCAGCGATTCGCAGATGTAAATTCGGTCCATGAGGTTTTTTTGCGTTAACTCGTGTGGCACCCATACATCAAGCTTCTTTTTGTATCCAGCCTTATGCAAATAGTTCCACACGGTTTTTTGTGCAATGTTTAGCTCTTGGGCAATCGAAACCGTGCTTACATGACGGTCGGACGCGACAATGTCCATGATTTTATCGACATTTTCGACACTTGGCCTTCCAGTGCGTGGTACAACTTTCACGTCAAAATTACCGGAACGGAATCGACGAAACCAAAATTGCGCGTGATTGGCTGTTACAGTATCAGGACCATAAACACTATTCACATTTGCAGCCGCCTGGCTTGCGTTTTCGCCTTTATCGAAGAAAAACTGTAAAATATAGCATATTTTCTCTTTGCTAGTGTCCATTTTGACTCGCGCTCACACTACACTGAGTCAACTCATCACAACTATCTGAACAGTGTTTGTAGTACGCAATCTCATCGTTTGAACGCCATCTCGTTGAACCCGATCGGACTTATACAACGCGAGATACAGATCACTGAAGCCATCTATTGGCAAAATAATGGATTACTTTTTACTACACAAGATATAAGGTAAATTTAAGACAAATGAAGGGGAAAAAAGGATAATACTCACAGCTTGTAGTTTCGTATTAGATCACAGATATTCACATATAAAAGGTCACCATATTTCGTGTCTATACAAGTTTTCAAGTATTGAGGAAGAGATCGAAGTTCACGTGTTCACAAAGTACAAGTTTGAAGAGACAGTGGCGACACGTAGCGGACAAAGCATCAAAACTGGAGAACAACTGACTGCCGTAGCGCGTAGATTTCCGGAACTTGAAATAATAATAACTGTATAGCGTGTAAGTACAGGGTGGGATCGTGGATGGAAATGTGTTGAAAATGGAGAGGAAAAGGGGAGCTTAGAGTTATTGAAGGTTAAGGCCAGGTTTTATTTTCGCGCTCAAATCATGAATAAAGACATTTTCCCACAGACGGCGTGTTGAGGTGCTGGTTGTAGGGGGTAAAATGTGGATTCTGGCAACCAGGAAAGATAGATCAAAATTGGTATTGTGGAAATTGGTGTGCAAGGAAACTGAGGCATCGGGTTTGTT
This sequence comes from Lepisma saccharinum, assembly GCA_022664845.1. Classification (NCBI taxonomy): domain Eukaryota; kingdom Metazoa; phylum Arthropoda; class Insecta; order Zygentoma; family Lepismatidae; genus Lepisma; species Lepisma saccharinum. The sequence goes on along the minus strand of JAGDQP010006737.1, from coordinate 40,949 downwards.
AATAGTACAGAAGTGACGATGGTTATTAATACGAATGTTAAGAGCACAACTTGTTTCCCCCACATAAAAGCCATCACAGAACTTGCAGGTTAGGATGTATATAACATTAGGGGTGTGGCATGTACCCTTGGGATTGAGGGTGTACCGACCATTAGCAGTATTGATAGTGATTGTGGGAGAAGTGATGAAAATGGAGCAGACCTTACATCTGGGTCTCTGGCATGTATGGGCGCCGGTTTGGGGTGGTGGCAAGGAGAAATTCGTACAGACCAAGATGTTTCTAAGATAGGTGGATGTTGAAAAACTAATCTAGGTTTCCTTGCCAATGGTACATGCCACACCCCTAATGTTATATACATCCTAACTTGCAAGTTCTGTGATGCCTTTTATGTGGGGGAAACAATTTGTGCTCTTATCATTCGAATTAATAACCATCGTCACTTCTGTACTATTAACAAACCCGATGCCTCAGTTTCCTTGCACACCAATTTCCACAATACCAATTTTGATCTATCTTTCCTGGTTGCCAGAATCCACATTTTACCCCCTACAACCAGCACCTCAACACGCCGTCTTTGGGAAAATGCTTTTATTCATGGTTTGAGCGCGAATATAAAACCTGGCCTTAACCTTCAATAACTCTAAGTTCCCCTTTTCCGCTGCATCTTCAACACATTTCCATGCACGATCCCACCTTGTACTTACACGCTACGGCAATCAGTTGTTCTCCAGTTTTGATGCTTTGTCCGCTACGTGTCGCCACTGTCTCTTCAAACTTGTACTTTGTGAACACGTGAACTTCGATCTCTTCCCCTATACTTGAAAACTTGTATAGGCACGAAATATGGTGACTTTTTTATATGTGAATATGTGTGTGATCTGATACGAAACTATAAGCTGTAAGTATTATCCTTTTTTTTCCCCTTCATTTGTCTTAAATTGCCCTCCCAGCTTTCCTTTGTGCAAAATGTATCAAAAGTTTAAGTAACGTGAGTAGAAGTGATATTACTAATCCAGCAAATTTTTTACACTGTATTGTGAAAGACCATCAAATACTGTCTTCTCTAAGCATTTTATACTTATGATTTTTAAATAAACTAAGATTTAACCACAATGAGGCCATTTTTTTCTTAAATCTAGGTACTTTACTTTCTGCATTACTATATTTGAACTCCAAAAGCTAGGGCTGATAATAGTGAATTCTCTTTAAGTATGGATTCCACAGTTTGATCTTTCAGGTAACGTGGCTGTGAGCTCGCTGGCATTACCAATTCAGTTGTACTGATAGAAAGAATTACAATCATTGTTGTTATATGAAGGCATATTTTCTGTTTCTAAAATATGGTAATACCCAACAAATATTTCTACACAAGCGGCTAAAACTTCATCACTCAGGCATTAGTTAATTTTGAAATGGATATCTATGGGTAATAAAAACTAACATTCACTAGTGTATAAATCGCTTACTTTCTACACTGACGGCACTGCTATTAACAGGATTCACTTCTCGAAGGCAACCTCATTATATTGGCATATGTTTCACATATTTATCCGATTTCTTGTTCGACTTAATCCCTATTTCCCAGGCATCAGTTCTTCCTAACTTTCTATCTTCCTATTTCACTGCTAAAGTATTATGAATTTTATCCCTATACTGTATTACATTACAACTTATTAAACATCTTCATTTTCACACGTAACACTTCCTGTTCAAAATGCAATCCGATAATACGCAGTGATTTATCAAAAGTAACATAGCATTTAAGATTTAACGCGTAACTATATAGGTCTATAGCCTCAAGATATACACTTTATAGTGCACAATTATATTTATGAGTGGATTGTAACGAGTGGATGAGATCAGTTTTATTTTATCGTAAGATTTAAAAACATTGGCTTCCCTCCACTTCTGAGTCTTTTAATAATCACATGATTTTGATCCCATGTGTGCATATTTTGTGATAAGCCTTACATTGCGACACTGTCTTTAAATTAGGGGTGTTCGGAATTCCAAATTATGAATTTAATTTTTAAGGCCTTTAGCCTTACGGCAAATTTAGCTCAGACCGGATGGATGATGATGGGATGATTGATGGAATGGAGAAAGGAGGAAACAAGAAAACCCACGCACACGGTGTTTGTTCACCACAAAACCCACATGGCACGATCAGGAATCGAACGAACGAACGTAAACGCTACGAGTGAGCGCTTTTTCCTATTGAGACACCACGCCTTCAGAATTTCCGAATTCACTCCCGACTTCCGAACACCCCAAGTTTAAATGTTTAAAATAACATTCCATGTTGATTACTTTTTTCATAAAATATTTTAAATCTGTTACGCGGCATCTTGATTTTGATAATTGGCCTACTACATCGTAATCACTCATACACATCACAATGATTCGTTTACTCTCTTCGCTAATATTATACTTAATACAAGTGGTATCAACACTTCGTGACAGTTATTTGGAGAAAAGCTGTCTTTTTTCCCTATTTCGTTTGCTCATAGATCTGTTTATATTTCCTTCTGTTCCTTGTCTTGATTTGTGAAGATTCTTTACACAAAACGTGACTTTCGGAACATGAAATAGTTCTGTATATCGACTATACACTCAAACAAAGAAGCAAATTTCGCTCTGATTTAATGAAAAAATAATGCTGAATTAACAAGGAAACTTAGAATTTTCTATAATTATCAAGAATAAACTCAGAACCATCACGAAATTTATAAATTGTTCGACTAATCATCCTTCGCTAATAATTATTTATAATTAGCTTACATTATCAACTAAAAACAAACCAAATTGCAGAAAATTTTAAGGCATTGTACGAGACACAATCTGGGAAAAAATAGAAACTATTTATTGATATTCTGGGTTAAGTTACTTCGGTAGTTATTGATTTTGTTGTAATCCAAGATGCATTATAGTTTCTATTGTCTTCGTTGGACAATGATTTGTTGAAGAGATGAGCTGTAATAAGGATGGTTACTTTTGTTAAGAAGTATTTATTGAGTCAGTGTTAACGGGAGATTATGAAGAACAAGTATTAAGCATTAAAAATCTTCAGTGATAATTTACAATGTGTTTCTTCTCCAACTTACACTTAACTAATTAGTTGGTCATCAACCTAGAGCCGACCTACTATTCCCATATACGTAAAGATATATCAAAGCAGAGAGCTCCTGCGTAGCCTAGTCGGTAAGCGCGCTCGACTTCAATGCGAGCGGTCCCGGGTTCGATTCCCGGTGGGGGGGGGGGCTCAAAAGTTTCGGTGTTGACCCAACATCGTGAGGACAGTTGGGGAGCTGCTGTGAATAAAAGTCAGTGGCGATCACAGTGAGAGATTCGGCTCTCCTCTCCCAACCCATCTGGTCAGCGTGGGAGTAGTAGACCAACTCCTCCCTTCGAGGAGAGGCCTCATCCACTAGTGGATTGAATATGGCTGTGATTTATTATATCAAAACAGTATCTAATCGCCAGCTTTGGTTATTGAATAAACCTACTCTAGTTGAGAAGATCTCACCTAACTTAAGGATATCTTACAATATATCAATTACAAATTATTATCACCTCCATTTGCTCTAACACATGCTCCAACTCTCCCTATTCCCAGACCAATCCAAAATTCAATCAAGTGATAATACTGGCCCTCAGGATCCATTACAGAAGATTTAGCCGCAGACAGCTCTTAGAAAGACATGCAAAGTCTCTTGATACTAACTCCTATAATAGAATGCACTTGGCGCCACAACTGTTTACTTCAAACCAACCGTCATCTTGTGGTATCTTGGTTTCATAGTCTGCTTTGTTTAAACCTACTTATTGTACTGTATGCCGAAAATAAATGGCCTCTAGGGATAATTATCGTCAATGTCGGAGTCATAAGATTGGACTTATTATATGACACCATTTGTTGAAATCTTTCACCCCATGTTTTCAAAAGTCTTGGAACACGTAAGGTCGTCAATGTTTGGTCATGTTATTTCTGACAGAGTGTAATGTCATTATTGTTCTGATATACTCTTTGAGTTATGGATGAACTATAATTACTTTACTGCAATAAATACAGAGTTCAGTGCTAATGGTTATCTACACTGAACTCCACTGTTATATTGTAACTGGTTTTAATTAAGTAAGCACCTTAGGTAATATCAATGGTTTAACAGCTTTGGCTATATGCTTTAATTGCTGCATGACTGAGATAAAATTTAAGCTAATAATTCTACTTAATAGATTATTGCGTGCTTGAGCTCGGACTTTCTTATTCTCAGCCAAACAAGAATACTACTACTAATAATAATACACTACTAGAAATAACATTTAATATCATCTAACAAAGTTCAGCGAGTTAATAAAATATCATGTGATTTTAGAATTTTGACTACACAATATGAGTTTCACTTTTTAAATAAATCAGTACAAAATATTTTTTACCAGTTACTTCGATTTATAGTGTAGAAAATGCCTGCATAAATTTATATAAACTGAAACAAAAGTGTAACCGTATATTAATGAATTCACTTACCTCTTCATTATAAAGCTTACTTAATTCTTTTTTGATAGGATCTATCAACTGAATTTGACCTGTGGAGAAACCTACTAAAAGTGAAACACTATCTGCGGTTACGGTGAAAGTGTTAAAATCGTGACACGTTGGATTCGTCCCCTTGTACATTTTCTTGTCCACTGGCTTCGTTAAATCTGCAGCCTGAAATAAGAAAAGAACTTCCAATTATCTTCGGAAATCGAATGATTCGCAAATGAATCGCGTCTTACATAAATTTTCCACTTGTGTACTAAAAAAGAATCGTAACGCATGAACAAGACTACACCGAACATTACCTGTACCCATTCCGTATTAACTTGCTTTGTAATTTTGTACTCATGAACAAACAAGCAAAATACTGGCCTCTCAATGTACCAACTCAGAATTTGTATACAGAATGGAGTTATCATTAACGGACACACAAAACGCATGTATTCCAAAGGTTGCTAACTTTTTTGAACTTAATTACGCATAACTAATAGAGATAGAAAGGAAAGATTTGTTCATTAAGAGTTCCTGAGCAACAACAGGGGCTCGCTCAACGTGGAGTACCGTGCTAATGAAAATTTTATTAGTTAACGATTGCAATGGAAAAATTTGGAAGTTCCTATCTTTACCAGTATCTGTGTAGTTACGTTCTAAAAGCCGTCGGGAAACCTTAGGAACACGCTGTATATGAATATTCTGAATACAAGAAGCGTGTTCTTCAATGAAATAGATATATTTGAAAACACACACATTTTAATCCTTAACGATACAAATTGTGTTTCATAGGCCTCTGCTGGAAAAAGACTTAGGAATGACAGAAATATGTAACAAGAGTTTTAGTCATTCGCCAATCCATACTTGTTAACTAAAGGAACCTCTTTCTTAAATGCTTTGGGCCGATTGCAAAGAAGGAGTTAGGTCTTCGTCTAAGTTCGGAAACATCAATTTTCCATGCACCAGCTTAGCCTAAACCATGGTCTAGCCTACGTCTTTGCAATCGGGCGTTAATGTTACGTTTACCAACGCTTAGACTGTAAGGATGTTGACAAGAAAAAACTCTTTCTATAAAGGTTTCATTCAGACTTTTGAATATATAATAATTAATAAAATGCCTATTCAATAGGTTATATATACTTAATTGAAACCGGAGGATTTCCCAGCTGCTGGTCGGTTCTCTACCAAATGAGTACCACAAACATGACCCAGACGTCGATATTACCTGGGTGAACCAAGGCCAGAGTGCCAACTTCTGCTTTACAGCCTACGCACAGAATTTGCTGTTGCGTAAGTACACAACTAGCAGATCCAGAATCGATCGTCCGTAAATGTAATTACCATTTTTCTGTGCAATTTTCAACATGTTATTACATACTGTGACTTTGTGAAAAGGACATTAACTTCTGACGTGTAAAATCTTGTCCCACGACCATTTTTATGAAAACCTGGTGTCCTGTTTCACGTCAGTCTCCACTTCTCATGGTTTTCGTCAATATTAAATACCTTAAATAGTTGTTATTATTCATATATATTTTTTTTTAATTAACTGACTCATGTATTAAAAAGATGTTAAGACAACTTCAAAGAAGCTGAGAGGAACATGGCATGAAAAGTAAGCGAATCCAGGTACACGAAGTTATGAAAATAAAACAAAGGCAAGAACAGCAATGACGAAACAGGATTTCACTAAGACCGATGAATAAATCGTTGAGTGAGTAAAAGATTGTTTAAATGTCTTGTATGGAGTATTGAGCTACGAATGAAAGAAAAAGCCTCCGAAATGTGGTCACAGAGGAGAATGGAAAGCACTCAGTGGGCACAGAAGATGCGTAATGAGGAAATGGTGAAGGGAGCAGCTGAGACAAACAATACTGGAGATAATTTTAAAGAAGAAAAACAAACTGGGTACGGCGTTCGCTGTGTACAATGTATACTAGAGTGTGAAACTGAATGCATGGTTAAAGGGAAAAGAAAGAAGACAAATGCAATTCCCAGACAAAATTAAGGAAGAAAAATCGTATGCTATGACTAAAGGAAAGCGAAGGATCGGGACGAATAAAAAGTATTTGCGATTCAAAAGCCTTCTGCTTGCGGGCACAACGCTACTGATGACTGTTTATTAATAATCAAAAGTTCTTAAGAATTGTATTAGCAGCTAGTTATTGTTGCAGTAGTGAAGTTGGTAGATGTGGTCGTTACTAATAATAGTAGTAACTTACTTACTCTATGGCTTGCGGAACTCGCAAGTTCATCGCCGCAGTAACAAACGTTCGCCATTGGGATCTATCCTGGGCAAGATCAAGCCACTCTGCATCACAAACACCTACTTCTCAAAGATCCCTTCTAATATTGTCCTCCCCATCGTCGTCTCGCTCTTCCCAGCGGTCTCTTTCCAACTAAGATGAAATATAATCTTCGTTTCTCATATCCGAGCTACACGGCCTGCCCATCTTAGTCGTCGTGATTCTTCATTATGCAGTCTCCTCCATTCCCGTCATCTCGTCGCGTTTCGGCCCGTATATCTTTATCAAAACCTTATTTTCACACACTCGTAATTTATATTCATCTGCTAGGGTTGTACTCCAACTTTCGCAACCGTAAAGTATTACCGGCAGAATAACCGTTCTGTATATTTTTAATTTCAATTTCCTTGATATTAATCGCGATGTTAGAAGTTTTTGGACTGAGTAAAAACATGCGTTCCCCGATACTAAGCGACTTTTTATTTCTTCCGTGACCTCCTTTTTGCTTGTTACGTATGCTCCCAAGTATTTAAATTTGTTTACTTTCTCTATGACCTCATCCCTAATTCTTATGTTTTTAATTCCTTCATTCCCTGTGCTTCGGCTTGTTATCATGTATTTTGTTTTATCTATGTTTACCTGTAGACCTATCTCATCGCACGCTTCTACTAAGACATCGGTGTAACTTTGTAGTGCCTCTATATCTTCCCTTATTAAATCTACATGATCCGCGTACACGAACAGTTGATTCAAGCCATTTAACGTTAGTCCCTTTTTGTCATGTTTTATTTTCTGAAACGCACATTCTAACACAACGTTAAACAGTTATGGTGACAAGGCATCACCTCATTTCAATCCGTTGCGAATCTTGAACTATCTGACATATTAGCTATCCGTACTTTGCTTAAGGGGTCCCTGAACCACATTCTCACTAGTTAAACCATTTTTTCCGGAATTCCAAATTGTACCAGGATTTGGTATAATTTTCCCTTTTGATGGAGTCATATGCTTTCTCAAAAATCAATGAATAACTTGTGAACAGTCCCATTGTATTCCCATTTCTTCTCCAAAATTTGTCTCAAGCCGAAAATCTGGTCCAACGTGGATCTATTCCTTCTAAATCCACACTGGTGACGTATACACTTAGACGAGTTAGCAGTATATTATTACTCAATATTTTATAACATGTTGGGAGTAACGAGATTCCGCGGTAATTATTACTGTCCGATTTATCGCCTTTTTTATAAACCGGAACTATTATTGAGGTTTTCCATTCCTTTAGAAGCTTCTCCTTTCTCCATATAGCACTAGAGATTTCAAATTCCTCTGTTTGTTCTCCGTTGTGTACATTAAGAAGTTTGTTGAAACAACTTTTTCACAAATCCGTAATTCCAGTCTGATCCGCCTGCAGATCTCCGCGTTTATTTCTAATCATCCCTAACCTCGGCTAGTAACCTTTTGTTAACGAGTTTACCCCGTTGTACAGATCTCGTATGTTATTTGTCTTCCAGTTTTCCTCTATCTCCTGAAT
>JAGDQP010006737.1:0-32240 GCA_022664845.1 Lepisma saccharinum | reverse complement strand
CTGTTTCTTCTCACCTACACGTTTCTTTGCTGCGCCCTTCACTGTATTACGAATTGCCTCCCATATCTTACTTTTATCAATTTCACTATTAATTTAATTTTTATTACTACTTGAGTTGGCTAAGATTTTGAACCTATTTGAGACTTCGAGTCGGTAGTCTGCTTTTACGCTTGGATTATCTAATCGTTTTACTTCGAATTTAAGTTGTTTTGATCCCTTGTTTCCTCTGTTCGCGATGCATAACTTTTTCCTTACTTTTGTGATCACTAATTAACTGATCGTCGGTGTCACCTTCTGCTCCTCTGTAAGACCCACCATCTATTATAGTGGTGTGTCTTCTTCGTCTATCTACTAATACTTGATCGATCTGGTTGAGAGTTTTGCCAACCGGAGATACTCATGTGTATTTGTGTCTCTTTGTGCTCTTTACTAGTAGGTTTTTCGAAACTGCGAAAGCTATCAGTCTTTCTCGTTGGTAATTTCGTGAAGGCTGTATTTCCCTATAGTAGGTCTATATTTTTCCTCCCTACCTACCTTAGCGTTGAAATAACCAAACACAATTTTCGTATTATATTTCGGTATAAATAACCTTTTCTAGCTCTTCGTAAAATGTATCTTTGTCGTTATCATTAGCCACCTCGATCGGAGCATAGACGTATATTAAAACCGTGTTGCACCATCGAGTACATATCGTAACGTACGATAGTCTTTCGTTGACGAACTCTATATTATGAACCGCCGGAAGGATACTGTTCTTGCTGATATGCACTCCACTTGCCGCTGGGTCAAATGCCATTTGGCAACACTGACTACTGGGATCGTTTTAGAGTGGGGACTAGCCCAGTATTTTCTCTATAATGACGAATAATGTTCATGCACACGTTGGTGCGGGTATGTCCGACTGTTTTTGTTGTTTGTCTCTGCTGGTTCTCCCATGTGAGATGGGGTCAGCGTATTCCACAGGTTTTGGCAGATGTTTTACGGCCGGATGCCCTTCCTGACAGCAACCCAGAGCAGCAATCCGGGTATGGGCGATCGAAATATTACTATGAAATAGAGCTACCGGGAATCAACCCCGGGATCCCTCGCACTGAAGGTGAGCGCCGTAACCACATGGCTACGCAGGAGCTCATAATTATAACCATTATTGGTAACAATAATTTTATATAAAATGATTTACTTGAAGGTTCCATACCGAACCACTGTCAACAATGTAACACATTACATGCAAACAATTAGCGGTTTCCACGGCAGAGTAGATTTTATGCTACTCGCACAAAAACGCAATTTTTCTATTCTAACTCTAAAGATTGCGAATAATACGATAAAGAAAACGCGGCGGGCACCTACACTGCTCACTACCGTAGAGCAGGTTCAAACGGGACAGAAACCCACTGGACGCATCTTGTGGAAGGAATCCTCAAACTCGCTGGTTCTCAACGAACTGCCCCTTCCATCCACCAGCAACTACACGAGAAGTTCTGGTGTGTTTGAGTGGGTCTTAAGGTAGAAGACTGCTCCAGCAGAAAGACAAATTGCCTACAAAGAAGTCTACATTGGAGCTGGCCATTTTGCACGACGATGTCAAACTTCAGAATATTGATTTCACAAGAAAGCCTCTTCGAAAGATGCCAATTAAATTGACGCCTCCTCCTGAAAATGCAAAAGAGACGCTAATGATTACAAGGGACCTGGAAGAAAGTTTGTGCCAACTAAAGCAGCAACGCAAAGAGCTCATCGGAGGTTTGTATGATTATTCAACCGATGACACGAATTTAGATGAAAAGCACAGCAACAAGGACGATTAAGTTGATTGATGCTATTAAAGTGGTAGAAACCTCAGGAGTACCACCTGCGTGATTGAGGGTCCCTGGCGTGCGATAACTTCTTCATAAACCCGTGCAAATGAAAGGTACTCCTCACGTGTATGTTTTTCTTTGATAAGTGCTAGACTCTTCGCCACTTCTGCTCTTTCACCTAAATAGATGCCATTGTCTAAATAATTAATAGACTGGTGTGAGTTCTTCGTACTTCCTTTTAGTGTGTCCAAATAATCATATCTTCCTGATTTTCTTTAACACCTTTCGTTGTGTTTTAGAAGGATCAGTTAATTTTACTGGCTGCCGAAAGAAACTTTTCTGAATTCTGTCTGAAAGTTTACCTTTTCTTTAACAATGGCTTCTTCAAATTCATTAACGCAAATTTCGTAATAAGCAATCTGTCTTTTAAAGTAGCAATCTGATTCCTTACCATTTTATCTTCTCATCAAGTCTTCTAATGAAAGTACTGGTACATGGGAGGGAATGGTCACTCGAGGTTGGCGACTTTGAGGGCTGTTTCCACATGATTCTTCCAGGAGTGATTGAAATCGGTTCGTTTGAGAACCAAGAACTCCCATCCGAAAGGAAGAAAACTGCTCTCTTTCGAGCCACCAATATCTATTTCCAAAATGGTCATTCTCAAGGCTCCTGGAACCTTTCCGAAAGGAAAAGAAATGGCTCGTCTCAGAGCCTCCATAACAGGAACGGCTCTTTTCAGAGCCTCCACTTTGAATCATTACAATATCGGCAACACACTACCAGCTTTTACGAAAGCTGTTTAAGTTCCCTGAGAAAGATCAGAATCAGCTAGTAATAATAGTAGTAACAGGTATTAAAATTATAGTTTTCACTATTGTTCGATCTCCGTTCCGAGAGCGAGGGCGATAATGACCAGTTCATATGGAAGTAACACACACATGTAGTTGAATTCATTACAACTTAAAACTGTAAATGGACAAAGCTGTGGCAAGTTAGTACCTTAGTTATTTTTCAAAGTATGTACGCAGAATAGCAAATATAGAAATTTTTGTATCTTCTAAGACATCTAAGGTTATCTATAATAAAAAAAACATCACTATTTTATAGACTGGCTTTTCAGTTTAATGAACTGGATATTACTAGCAGTTAGAATGCGTACTTGAAGTACTTTAATGAACAGCTGAATGTAGTTATCTCCTGTTTCGTGTCCGGGACGGACTAAACCACAGTGCTGTTAACGCCCATTAATTTCATTTTATCTTATCCTGTTTTGTGTCATAATAAATATTATTATCTCATTTGGTTTCTGTGTGTTATTTTCGCTAGTCTAATATAAATCGCTAATCTGCATACCGAATAAATAAAACTCTACGCAAAGAAAGAAACAGAACGTACAGTATTAATATGTTATTGCTTTAAACTTTACTTTCTAGTTGTTGCACTAGATAACAGTGAAAAACGAAACATATGTAAAACGTCAATTAACGAAGAAAATTTGAAAAGATTCTGAAAAAATAACTGTTGTCTATAAAAGGAAATATTATTTCTTTATCTATGTAATGTGAAAAAATAATAAAATAATGACCGCCCCGCTGGTCTAGTGGTTAACGTTGCTAACTACGGATTGAGGTGTCCCAGGTCCGATTCCCGACGCCGCCAAGGATTTTTTCCAAAGTGTGAGAGTCTGGAACGGTGCTCACCCAGCATCGTGACGCAGTTGGAGACCTGTTATGAATAAGATAGTGGGGATCACAGTTAGAGTTCAGGCTCTGCTCTCCCAACCCCGTCTGGTCAGCGTGGTAGTAGTAAACCAACTCCTCCCTCCAGGGAGAGGTTTCATTAAGTAGTGGATTGAATATGGCTGTGATGTATTTTTATTAATAAAATAATGTTTAACACCATGAATTAATTGCACTCGCCCACAACGGTACAAAAATCGTTACTTATTTGGAGATTGTCTTTCACCATTTGCCAGATAGATTCTTCAGCACCAAAAACAATTTTTACGTATTGAATGTTATTTTGTACATATCAGTGCAATTAAAGAAGGAAATACAGTGTAAAAAGATTTCCTTGGCTTATAACAATGTTCTCTGGAGGGGTTTAAAAATTTATTTACGGACGAGCCCTATATGCAGGTCACAAAAAAGTTTCTTCTGACCTAGGCGCCACAATAATACAAATACAATTTGATGTGAAGGCCTACATGTTTTAGGCTCAAATTATAGTTACTGGTACAAGCTTATATTAGGCTGCCCCTCGAAGATTACAGCAACTGAAGGCAAAATAAGTGATGTTTTACGAAGCACATAGCTATTCTGTAGCTCCCGGTGGTTAAAGTCTGGGTATACAAGGGATGTAAAGGACGACACATGTAAGGCAACGGAATTTACGATCAAGGTAAATTAGAAACTTTGTACAAATTTACTTCAATTTGCTGATAATTCATCAAATCACGTAAAAAAAAACCAATACTACTGGCAAGTGACAGTTGGAAATAGTAACTTCAAAAATTGCTAGGTGCCAGACTCGTACTTCCAGGACTTTGCCACGGCGACCCAGTATTTTTCCAGCCCTACTTATATGCCTTCATGATAATTATTTAAAATACTAAAAACCAACTAATTCTCTACATCAGCTTATTATACTGGGTTGAATTACTTGTTGGTCCTTTTCTTATTTCGGATCCGTAGAATGTTGCATGGGATGTGACTAAATACACAAAATACAAAGGCGTAAATGTGCCCTTGTACTCATAGGACCCTTGATTTTACATCACATCCCACATGCTACGTATCTGCAATAAGTAAAGTAATAACATTTGATGTACATTCAACGCCATGTAACTTATCTAATATAGATTATCTTGGCAAATTATGACTAAGAAAAATGTAACATGGCAATTTATGGGCCTCCTAACATTTACATATTTCGGCTTGACTTCACATACAATATGAGATCAGATTCCATTAAATTAATTCTAAGGTTAGCCACGAGTAAATTAGTTTGGGTCGTCTCCCACTCATTTCCTTCGTTCAATTTAAAAAGGATCCTTGTACTAAAAAAATAATACTGTACATATATGTGCAACTTTATATCACTGAAGTTATATGTTCCTTAACGAGTTCTTTCTTATGTAATGTCCTTGTTTAGAAAGCAAACTACTGAGGATGCCGGTTATTGCATTCCTCGCAGCAATACCCTAAACGTTCGACGTTACATCTCAAACTACTAAACTCTTGAAACGAGTTAATGCGTGCTTCTCCTTGCCAGCACATAGTTCTCTATTACAAAACATTCCAACGTTTTGTTTCCACATATTTCATGGAGCCATTACTTTAATAGTATACTTCTACTTATTTCACCAGTACCATCTTACAGCTTACCTTATCAATCAATCAGTAACTGCCCAGTATGTACTGATAACATGAGCTTTCATCAAACAAAAAATTAGGCGAGTATAATTAAAACAATGCAAAGCTATGACTAGAGTCAGGCGATATAGGTTTGTACAGGTACCAATTCAAGTCGAACCCGATATTCTTCAAGCAGAGAACTAGGTTACGGTAACACCTACGAGCACCCAACTTACTAAACAGGAATTCGAATTTCTTCCTCATAATATGCTAACCGTTACAGCGATATACAGCAAACTTAAATGTTATGAATACACGCTGATTCCATCACCTTACCTTCTTAACTCCCTTGTAAACGTAAACATAAAGCTCCCTGCCAAAATTGAAACATATTCTGTCGCCATTTCCACTTGGATCCGGCAATGTAACAAACGACACCCTCACTGACGTACTTCCTTGAGTGTTTGTATAACCAACCCTATTGGGTCTCGAATATTCGGACAGAGTCATTAGTCTATAAGTTCCTTCTCTTGTAATGAACTGTGTTTTTAATTCGTCCTTTCCCCCTCCATCCACCTGCACCGCCATTTTACTTCGCTACTGCGAAGGCCAAATTCCCGTATGATCACAACACATATGCGCACGCAGGTCCGGAACCGGAAATCCGAAAGCATAAAAAATTGACATCCGAAATGCAACTGACTTTCACAATTTTAATTACTGGCAAATACATAATAAACAATGTAAATAAACAAATAAAATATTACAAATGAACAAATAATTTTATTGCATTGTAAAAAGGAAGCATATAGATATTTAATTTTCCAATTGGTGCTTCAAATGCTTGCAGGGAGGTGCGAGGTAGCCTCAAATATTGAATATCTAATGTCAGGATGTCCAAATTGGATAAGAATGCATTGTAGTCTGCGCAATATGAAATAAATGCATTCTTTTTACTGATTTCTTTATAGCAATAATAACATATTATAACCAGTATAGCTACGAATGTAATTTAATTGTGCTATGTAGAGTGACGTTTGCAACATTATGAATACTTTTTCTTTTATGTCCTACAAGACACCAAAGACCATATCAATAGCATAAGCGGAATATAGATGCAAACTGTTAAAAATGTTGGAAAATTTCCTTGATATATCCCGTAATGTTTCCTAGAAATTTGAAGTTATCGGAAGTAATGCAGGAAAAGTACAGATAAATTTATTTTATGTTTATGGAAATTTCCAATTCCAGTGTGATTTGTACACATGCACAGAAATATAAACGTGGTTAAATGCTCGGCAGTTGTTTCCTGTCGCTATCATCCTTGCATATTTTCACAGAAATGGGAAATATTCTCAGTAAGAGGAGATTGTGATATCTAATTGACAGACTGAAAACTGATAAAGCCGGGTCTACAAAGTCCCAATCATGTATCCGTTTGTTACCAGCACGATAATGTTTTCCTGAGGATAAAGCCTCCCGATAGTGCTTACGCGCTATACAATCCAAAGAATATATACCCTTTACACAAGAGATATCGGGAAGATAGCTTCTTTAACTGTTACTTGGAAGTCAGGCAACATGAATTTATTATAGAATAGCGTTATGTACCGCACATCGTGATTTCGTTTTAATCTTTATCGAAATATATTTAGCTTAGTAATAAATGTTGGTAAATAGTAGTATTGTATCTTGCATTTATTATGCACCCAACATGTACAATAATGAGCAGTATTCAAAGAATCAATCATTGTACAAAATGTGAATTGACATTACAGGTATGCTATACTTTTGTTATGCTGTAAAACACTCCTCAATACAAGTAAAAAAAATTGAATACCTGCGGCGAAGAACAGTCTAACCAATAAAACCATATTGTTGAGAAAGATAAGTATGTAAATCAAAGCCAATTATATATATATATATATACCCTGAATGAATCTGAAAATATTCTTGTTTCAATTTGGGATCAGTAGGGATTAGATATTTATTCCTATTTTTCTCAAGAATAAGATTTTGTGGCTTGAACTCTTTTTCGCCGCAGGCTATTAAATTCTTGATTTAAAAAAAAATGTTAACAAGAACTAGAAATATCCCGAGACCAAGATTACTTTGCTGTAATTACTTCTTCAGCACCAAATTTGGAAAATCCAGGACACTCACGACGATCAACAACAAGATTTATAAAAGAGGACTGATCATCCTCCTCTTCACTGAAGCTATCATTAGCATCACTCTTATCTCGCCATTCAACAGTACAAGCTTGTTGCCCAGAAAAGTGAAGGAAGCCACACTTTGTAAGCCTGTTCTCTCACTCTCACTCTATGGCTTATGGAACTCGCAAGTTCGTCGCCGCAGTAACAAACTTTCGCCATTGGATTCTATCCTGGGCAACACCAAGCCAGTTTTCATCACGAACACCTACTTCTCGAAGATCTTTTCTAATCTGTTCTAATACTTAAATATTGCAAGGTATACTGCAAACAAAATTCTATCAGTTGAAACTTGGATTATTAATTGGAATTTATCCTGATTGGATAAGGTCTCCGAAATATATTTGTATATCCCAATATTTTATCTCTCAGTAATTGTAATAACTTTCTACTCAATTAAATAGTTAGCATGACAGGAATATAAATTTACAGGATACTAATCACTATAACATTGTAATTTTAATCACTGTAACAATAAATCTATACTACCGAGTGACAGTTCAGAACTGTTAAATATTTGCTATTCAAATTATATTATTTCTTGTTAAATTAATAGTTATTGCCAATAAACATTCATCAATTATTGTTAACGTTATTGAAATAGTATAATAAACTTCAGTCATTCATTTTTAGTGTTAAATAAAAACAAGTAGTTTCAATTCCAATGTTACCCTCAGTTTATCAATAGTCCAACTAAAATTTGTAGTATAGTTTTTACACATCACATTCGGCCTCTACTTGTAGACTGTCATAAATTTTCCTCGCTTTTATGTCTGGTGAACAAAGGAAATAAACAACTAATATGAAACAACTCGAAGGAATTTTCTAATTTCTTCAAAGACATTTTCTCAATTCAATAATCAATTGTAGGGTTGAAAAAACTGTCTTCTTTAAAAAAGACATATATGTCTCTTTTTAAACATATGGTTAAAACTTTTTTGTGTGTTTTTTGTTTTAAACACGTTTTTAATAGACTGCAAAAACGCGTTTAAAACGTTTTAAACATTTTCTTAAACATAAAAAATTGGTACTCCATCTGCAGTATTCCCTATGATGTTTCAATCGCGCTTTGGGTCTATTCATAAGCACTTACTAGAAATTGGAGGTTCTATTTTACCAAATTTGATTAAATTTGCTATTTATTACAATTCATGCTATTTATTATATAAAAGGTAAAAAGGTAAAGGTATATGTAGTGTTGTAAATAGAAAAAAGCGTTCGTTTTTAGTAAAACTTTCGTGTTCATAAAAAGAAAAAGAAAAAAAAATGAGCCTTCGTTTTTATCTAAATTTCGTTTGTTTTTTCTAATACTGCTAACGTCTCGTTAAGCAAGAATTACTTTCATATAGTTAATTAAGAAGAAATACAAGACAAATTAAACCCTAGATTACAAATATTCTTTTGTATATTGTGTTAGATACTCCGGGTAGTCCAGTTCTCAGTGATGCCAACTTAAAAGATCATTAAAAAAATCTTTCATACCTTAGCCAATAGCAATTACAGGGTAGTCCCAGTGAAGAATCGCCGCTAAACTCCTATAAGGGTGGAAAGTTGAAGAGAAATGGCACGGGAGACGCAAAAAAGGCTGGATCTGTGATATGAACAACAGACTGGTGGCAATGTTGAGTAGGCGAAGCACTCGTCTTGGGCGAAGATATAGAGACCGAATCAGGGAGGTACTGATCTCCCGGGCATAGTGGTGAAATTTCCCTCTGCAACCTCCGACGATGAGAGATCTCACACTCGGTAGTATTCCGACCGAGGCCGGAAGACCCAATTTTCGTTACCCACCTCCCGAAGGGGAAGACTTGGCAATTAGGGGCCTCTCGGCAATCTAGAGGGGGTAGTAGGCCACTTACCAATTCGAAACAACAGGTAGCGTGGATCAATTTTTTGACACAAATCCACGTACTTCGAGCATTGTTGAGGATGAAATCAGCAACGTCCGACCTGAACTACATACACCTGTCAGGTTATTAGGCTTAGTACAAAAAAACTTCTACATAAGCTCATTTTCAAATTACAACACCAACAATGGATGATGAACTGACCACATGGAATATTTAAATTTCTTTCGAGAATATTAGTCAACGAAAGTTATAAACATAAACACGTTGTTTATATAAGAAAAACTTGAGACTTTATAATAATGCAACTACAGTGTATACCCTGCCATCTATAATCCCAGACATTATGTGGTCCTCACTTATTACACACCTGCAGTTACACGGTCTAAGGCGTTAGGGTAGGAGTAGGCGGTTCCTAAAAACGTAAACCGCGATTTCGGTTTGCCACTTGAACCGGTTTGGAACGGTTAACCGAAACCGAACCGGTTTGAAGTTCAAACCGACTGATTCGGTTTAAACTACAAACCGAACCGAAACGGGTTAACCGGTTTTCGAACACCCCTAGAATGAGTTTAATATTTCATTCTAAACGTAGCTTCCACTGGAATTTTATCCACCCTTCAAGTAATTGCACCCCCTTCCAGGGTATCTCTCGTAAATCTGCCCATGCCATGAAGTTGTCTTCCAACTGATATTAAGAGTTTTATTCCAATTTCCAAAACATCATTGAAAGTACCCACACAGTATGAACCCTCAATTGTTTCAGTAATATCAAAATAATTTTACATCTGAATAAAGTTATACCGAAAAACATAACATTATAGCTCCATTATAATCTCTGTGTGGACCGTTCCTTGTAACGCAAACTGCATTTCCTTCGATTTCGAATATTGAACTGAAACCGAACAAAACAGTTCTCAAACAGGGTCCAACAGTTCTTAAACCGAATCAAACCATTCTACAAACCCAACCGAACCGACTGATTCGGTTTAAACTACAAACCGAACTAAAACCGGTTTTTGGAACACCCTTACGTTAGGGGCCAACGACTTGAAGGCAGGAGCATGGGTGTCCTTTAACTCGAACGTGACGGGCCGAAGCCAACCGTTACTAGACTGGCCCATATAAAGAAAGTTTACCAAAGTTTTACCAATGTGGGTATTTCCGGCGTCAGTGTTGCCAACCAATTTCAGATTTTTTTATTGTTTCCATATCGTTGAACGTATTAGGAACAAATTTTGTATTTAAGTACTGTGAGGCGTCATAGAGGTACTTAAGGGCCTATAGTTGACAGTGTTGCAAATCAATTTTAAAAATTAATGATTTATACTTACATTTAGTTCGACGTATACGCAGCAAGCTTTGAGTATATATATTCGACACAATCGAAACATACGGTGGTTGTTCCCTGTACCCAAGCACCATTTGTCAGCCTTGCCACCATATTTTAAAATTCAAATTTTCAAATGGCCCCCATACTGTTACGTGCCGATAGCCTATAGTTCCAAAAAAGCGCGGAGGAAGCTACGGGACGTGCCTTCGTTATGATATGGTATGGAATAATACTTCTCAGAGCTCTATTGCAACAGACTCATTAGAAGAAACCTATATGTAGTTGCTTTTTACAAGAGTATTTATTATGCATTTTAAACTGTGTCAAATTCAGTTATTAAACTTCAATTGTTAAACAATGTCGCGATGGGTATTGATCATGAAGAATCGCGCCCGTAACTAATAATTATAATAATTATAATTATAAGTAAACTTCTACGTGCAGTGTAACGCCATTTCGACTCATGTATTCATACTGAGAGGTTCGAAACATTGATTACCGGGGACGATCCTCAATAAAGAATATTTTCTATGTTTTGAATTGTGCTTTTGATTTCATCAGATACTAGTCTTAGCATTGTAGTTTACAAACTGTGGTAGCCTTGATTCCCGGGGCTTCAGTTTTTATATAAATATAATAAGCACAATCATTGATTTTAATGGTGAAGAATAGACAAATCAGAAACAACAAGCCGAGCTTATCCCAAGACGATATATTGTGACGACAGCTTCCAGAACGACAGGTGTTCAAAAATAAGGTGGTACTTTTACGACTTAAGCTTAATTTAGCATAGCGCCACCCGTTACACTGCATCATAGATGTTTTAAGTGTAAATGGTGGGGATGCGCAATTTCGTTCACTTCACGGTTCTTGGACTCTCAACGTTTTAAATTTTCTTCTTCTTTGGAATTCAGATTCAGTACGTTACGTTAATTAATGATATGTTAAGTTACATCAAATATGAAGAAGAGTGCAAGGTCCTCCCTAATAGCATTCAATATCCTATGGATATCCAGGCGATGTCAGGCCGGGATATTTGCGACGTCCATGCTACTTCCCACGATATCCACAGGATGGCCTATACATGTTGATCAGATGGATCAAATGTCGGGACCTCCATGGAATATCCGTTAAACGTCATGTGGCCATCGCGATGGTACGTCCGGTGGATATTATGGGCTGTCGCATGGATATCACAAATCGCCCAGTTGGACACCTCCAGGGGGAAGGTGGGGTCAGCCTTTGTCCTTCCTTTTATTATTTAACGAAGATGTAAAGGTCCTTTATGATGCTGGGATGCCCTGGGTCTGAGTGACGGGCTTTCGCCGTCTCCGTGTTAGTCATTTTCAGGAGTCATAGGTGCAATTCAACAATATAAAACTATAACTCCTGAAAATGACTAACGCGGATACGGTGAAAGCCCGTCACTCAGACCCAGGGCATCCCAGCACCATAAAGGACCTTTACATCTTCGTTAAATAATAAAAGGAAGGACAAAGGCAGCGTCAAACGCATCTCAGTTCCGTCTACAATCACATCATCCTCTATCAATCCACAAGAAGGCATCATTAATTGCAGAAAATAATCCAGCAATGAGTTTCGACGTAGCATTTTATTGGCCGTCTTCAGAAAACAGAAAAAAACATTTGTAGGAAAACTGACCTCAGCGTACCACCTTCGTGGACATTACATCCGTGGGTGGTATACTGGCAACACTTTACTCGTAAATAAGGCAGCACTTGATAACAATCGAAGAATTGCGTAATATACCAAAAGGTCCAGATGGTAAGCTAGTGCGGAACAATGCAGAAACTAGTTGCGGGTTCGTCGTGATAACTCACGGAACTGAAAAATATAAAAAAACGCTATATTACTCTCGGTAAGGCATATTGGGTAACACCCAGCATTGGATTACTAAAGATGGCGAACCGAGAGTATAGTGATGTGCTGTCTGTAGTAGTTTTTATATTTTTTGTTTTAAGTGTCGAGATGATTTTAATTTTTCGGGCAATTCCCCCACATCATCTAAAAGAATGAAAATATTACCTCGTGTCCTTCGGTATGGTAAACTCCTCGATGTGGATCTGTAGATTGATTCTTGGTGCTTCCCCATGCAGTCAATATTCTCGTTGTTTGGTTCTGTGAGATCATCACACTCACCAGCCGCACTGCCAGTTTATTAATTAAAAGCAGAGCAGGTCCCGCAACATGAGAGGCCATACAGCAATTCCAACTCCAAGACTGCGGATTGTACAAAATTCGAATAACAGTTTTTGATTGTTGTTTTAATTTCTCAATTCTAGAACAAAATTAACAAAAAAAAATCAAAAAAATCGCGTATTTTACGTCAATGGAAAAATAACTCAAAAACTAATAAAGACTCAGCTATGAATTTGTTACCACTTGTTACTACACAACTATTGTCTATTTTGTGCAAATTTGAAATTATTGAAGTGGTCCTTTTGAGACATTTGATGTTGAAAATACCCGATTTTAGAAAAAGCGCGATGTTTGCAAACCGACAAAAAATAAAGGATCCGAAACTATTTTGGGAAGTTGTATACCATATAACCACTATCCAGACAAAAATTTAAGGTGAGTGTCAGTTATTTCCTTTTTTTTAAAAAAAAAATAGAAAATTAAGATTTTGATGATTCAAACATCAATATTCAAAGCTTTTATTTTTTTGTTTCCGAAGTATTAAAGTAAGTCTAAATGTGCACAGAACACAAAATGTTGTACATTTCATTATCTTTCATATGGTTTTTGTTTGAACTTAATATCTTTAAAAACAAGAAGTTTAACGCAAACCTCTGAAATGTGTAAAATACGCTAACGCGCCTATACAAAATGGCTGCTAGAAAAAAAACCTGAACAACTAACAAATTATTAAATCCCTGTTGGGACGTGATTCAATTGCTTATAATAGTACTCACTCCTTCCCACATGATTTCACAACATGTCGTACACAGTCTCACCAGGCAAATGCCGGGATGGTACTTTATGAAGGGCCCTGGCCGATACCTTGCTCATTCTAGCCCTACCCAATCTCGGCCTGAGCCAAAGATGCTAAAAGGCCATAAATAAAATCGTTGACAACATATGAACCTTTAGGTGCGTCACATGACGCTGAAAAACGTTTATTCCTCTTACTGCCATTAGTTCAGAGTACCAGCAGCAGTTTTCTTTTCACTTACTGGTTTTAACAAACGATGTTTATAGAACTACTCTTCATTTACATCTTCTCACCGATTTCAAATTCGCATTGGCTTGAAATCTTGGAACAAACACAGATTAATGGGTACATGCTTCACCTTTCGGATTCACTACTTCAAGTAGCGGTGAACTGAATCTGTTACAAGTAATGTCACAGAGTAGAAGAACTGGCACTTGTAGCAGTGAACCGGAACTGGTAACCCAATAACCACAATTTCACTAGTAATTTTGCACAAGAAGTTAGAAGTTAGGCATAACATAATTTAACCCATTCTAACAAGAGAAGAAATAATCTAATCGGACTTTTCTAAGTCATACGCTAACCCAATCGGCTGTAATGGGTGCATAAATAACGTTCGGGACAAAATAATTTTCCATATATCGGAGACAAAGTGAACGTAAATATCACGGTCGTGCAATTCGATTGTCGCGTAAATGGAATAGCAACGTATAACAAACAACCTGTGGGAGCAGCAAAACAACGTAATGATGAAAAAATCTAACCTGACTTCTCTATCCTGTTACAGACTACCTAGCTGACTGTAGTGGGTGCATGGAAAGGTACAATAAATAGTTCAGATTCGTGGCAAAATAAATAGTTCGACGTAAATCGTAGACAAAGGTAATGAAAATATTGCGGTCGTGCAATGCATGTAATAGTAGAGTGTAGAAAAACCCTTAAAATACATTTGTGTGCGTAGTGCATTAATTTGCAGAGTAAGGTTCATGAACGAACAAATGACGTGAGTTTCACAATTATCACACTGTATAAAGTTTCCAGTGTGTCATAACTTTTGGTTTTTCGTACGTTTTATCAACTTACTGAGAAGAATTAAGTTTCTTTCATTATTCTTAATATTTTGTACATGAGACAGAGATAATGAGAATTATTTCTTCAATTTGTAAGAATCTACCATTCTTTCTGTTTGAGACTCAAGAGAGTGCTCTTTATTGCCATGAATAGTACATTTAAAACTAGGTTCAGATGGGTACATTACTTCAGTTAGTGAAATCAGATAACGCAGTAATTTGATGGTAGTATCTGGAAGTGGATGTTACAATTTTCGGGATGGTTGTTGATATATCGGGGGTTAACATTGGTTATGAAAGTATGGGGTTTCTACGATAACCTTGTGCTGTGGTACATTTAGTTCTAGTTCCCAATATCATCTGTTGTAGCTTGGACGCTGAACTCGCACTTGTGCTCTATTATGTACTATATAAAAACGATGGCAGATAATTAAGGAATCTCTTTTCTATGGGGCGAGAGAAAACATAAATAGTTTTATAAAGGAAGACATGCTTAATGCACATAGGTAAGACGTGAAATTTCGAACTTCTTATTTCAAATCTAAGATGTCTGGTTTATATTAATAAATAAAACTAAATTTAATAATTAGGATGGAAATAGCATCCGTCAAATTATATTTCATTGTTCAAATACTTTTGTAGCACTAGGAGACGCCATCCTCACGCAATGAAACTATTTCCTTTCTCTGTTCCTAGTGTATTTTTTTTTCCTCCCTTCAAGATTTTTTTATCAAGATAAACTTTTGAAACAAGATATGTGAAAACTTATATCTTTCACTTCCAATGATTTGAACTCATTTGTGATCTTTAGGTATCAATGGCTCATGCTGGGATATGTTAAGGGAAAGAATGCAGGAATGAATTGACTAGGGTCTAGGTTGCAGGTATCATCCCGGCATTTGTTTTGTCAGACTAACGACAAAAAAAACTAAAAATACCTCCGTCATGATGGTTGGTTGCTAGTATCGAACCCAAGACCTCCCGAGATAGAAATCAACGCTTTACTAACTAAACCACGGCCACTTTTTTTAATTCCGAAATTTTGAAAAAGCTTTTACTTTAAAAGTTCAACGAAATCGCCAGCGTTGGATTAAAAACTTTCCAAGTTTTATGCTGACAAATGAAGCATATTTTGGGTATGAATCAGTTGTATATTTTGGGATTAAATGAAGCAAATAGTTCCAAGATTCCATCAATAAGTTATGAATGTTAATAGCCTAATATAAGAAACTTTTTATCAAGCTCTGTCACTGAGAAATTTCTCGTTCGATTATTAGCTGACGTACCTAAGAAAAGTACCTAAGGTTCAGGTACTAGGTACAGCAGAAAAGTACCTAGTTACAGGTACTAGGTACTGCAACTGAAATGTACCTAGGTACATGCTTTAGGTACGTGTTTTGTACCTAGGTACTACCCAACACTGCACATCACATTTCAACTGAAGTTTTCTCTCTCTCTCTCTCTCTCTAAACGAGTTTCCAGATCAATATAATAATACATAACATCATACTTTAAATAAAAGTTTTAAAACGCAAGTTCCAAAGGAAACACTCCATAATATATATATATACATCACCTTTCGGCTTCAGTTTTAAAACGCAAGTTTCAAGCAAAACACACACGCACCAAAAGAGAATACATTGTAATGTACTCTTCCTCGGTTCACTTGGTTCACTCATGGTGTAACAGTAAGGATACTGCAATATCCTGTACTTCACTTGAACTTGGTTTTGTAATCCCTTGCTTATGCGTAACTTTCTTTTTCTTGGTCGAAGAGAGTTTTCTCTGTTTCTCTATGTTTCTCTTCGCTGTCGTGGATTTCGAAAGTAATTTGGGAGCTTTATGGGAACGAATGAATTAAACAAATGAAACAAACGCCCACAGCACAATTACCACGAGTCCTACAGGCTCTAAACAACGCACAAATTACCAAAACAAGGCAACTAATGACTAGCAATCTTGCCAACTAGACCACGGGCACTAACCACAAAGGTACCAAACCAGAAGCCTTTCCAAAACATTAATGGAACGACAATTGAGCTAAACCAACTCACAAGGTTTTATAGGACGAAAATCAATAGCCATTACAGGCACAAACCTGCCAGTGCACGCCCAGCACTAATTATACACTCTCTCTGATATGTAGGCCACTAGACCACGGACAAAAATGAAATATACCACGCACACAGCAAAGGTTTTTGCTAACAAGAAAACTATCTTTGAAAAGAAAAAAAGAAAAACAGAAAGAACCGACCACCAATTTCACACATTTCTTTTTAAAAGAAACAAGGCAAGTAAAGAAAACAAGCAACAAATGTTATCATATAACATTTATGCACACACAGGTATGCATACTCTTACATGCACATGAGATAATTTGTTTCTGGCGTGTGTACTCACTTGTCATATAAATATAATGAAAAACACAATCTCTCTCACACACACACCTTATTTGAACGAGTAATTGGAAATCATCCTAAAGAAGGCCTTGGTCAGGCATAGTGGTTAGTGCACTCTCCTCTCATATGCATGGCCACAGGTTCAATCCCAGCCCGGTCTGGTTCCTGAAAAGGAGGCTGGATATTGACCCAAACTGGAACAAACCAAAAACTTCCCAACACGTTTTACATACTCGACTAGAGACAATGTGAGACCTCGGAATAGCCAAGAGGTTAGCACGCTCACACTTTATACAGGAGGTTACGGGTTCGATTCCCGCCAGACTCACTGAAAGACCGGTTTAGAATATGCCTTACTAAAAAAACTATAGGCTCCATCCTTAGAAACTCACGCACCCACCCAGAACATTAATAACAATTGAACGGATCAAACAAGGTGCAAACTGCATATTTAAACACAAAAACAACACAATATTGATTAAAATACATACTAATAACACAATAATTCTCAATCACAACGACCGAGCAGTCTTAACTAACATAAAAACCAACCTGTGAAAACGGCACAGTTGGGTCCTGAACCCAGTACCAACGTGTTAAACATACAAAAAAAAACCCAGCAGTGGTAAAGAGTTTCTATAATAAAAAGATGCCTCACAAATTGGATGAAAAACGGGCATGTATACCCTCTAAGGATGCCTTACCGTAAAAATAAGAACCCAAACTGTATCCACGGACTGTGATGACTCCGAGGTACTGGGCTTCAAACTCCAGTACATGAACTATATCAGTAACGCAAAATGTTGGTGCAAATTTTTTCCCCGTCCGTTACTAAAGTGCATAGAACACATTTAAGGTGATTTTCTTAATTGGTTGTTCTGCATGAAACTTGTGTTCGTGATATCTGAAATTTTCAAGGTGATTGAATTGTTTATCAGAATTTGGGCATTGATAAGCAAATGATTTCTGGGTCTTTAAAAGAGGCGCGATTTCGTTTAATTTATTCGGATGTGCTTTCGAAACATGACACCTAAGTGATTTATTGTGGTCATAGTTCTTACCACACTCTGAACATACATGCTGTTTAATTTCGTTCATTTTGATCGACTTTGCTAACACATCAACCCACTATAAATATGAACACAAAAACACGGCTCCACTAAATACGAACAGAAAATAGGAGAGTGTGTGCTCTCCCTCCCTCTCCTTGGCTTTGAAGACTACTCACTCGGCAAGCTTCGGTAATTTTCGCGAAGTGGGCGTGGCCGGTGCCCTAGTTCACGTCGCTGGTTAACGTCAAGTGTAGAAAACAGCAAACCAACGCGCGCAGTGAACATGGGAAAGAGTGCACAGCGAAGCAGCTGAGGTTTTGTGTGTGTGCTGGTCTAGGAGGTGGAGAAAGTATATGAAGGTATGAACTGTCCTGCAGATGAAAAAGTGTACTGGAAGTTGTTGCATGACTGCGTGTAACCTGCGACGGAAAATGGAGGTGAGCGGTATCGTTTTCTGTCACCAGTGAGACCTGTTGAGGTAGACCTGTAAAAGGTATTACACCTGTCTTCCGCGACGAAATTTTGTGAAATACAATGATCAATGGTTAAATGGGGATGCCAGTGTCGAGTTGGGACTACAGAACATAGCGTCATGTGCAGTGCAACAGGGTGCAGGGGATACACCCAGCAGCAACAGTCGTGGACGTCCACAGAAACGTTTTTCAGAAGCGAGTGCGCGATCTAAGAGAAGGAAAGTGGAAGAGATATCACATGAAGAACTAGTGGCTGCAGCCCAGAAGAATTTACGTGCTGCAGGCAAAAAGGACGCTGCCAGCATAGTGGGAGAGGTGGCATTAGCCTCTCCATAACGCGCAACGAAGCTCAAACGAGCACGACAATTGTTCGTGCAAGGTAAACCTGGTATGTCACCTGATGATAGATTTACAACTGACCTCGAACCAGTATAAGGAATTACGAGATAATGCAAAAGCGTACAAAAGTACCCTGTATCCCCCATATTAGTTACTGCGTCAAAGTAAGAACTGCTATCCAGCTAACATTACCGTTTCAGAAATAGCCGCAGCAGTACCTCTCCAGGCTCTACTTGATCATACAGTGAAACGGTTGTGTCAAGTTCAAGAAGACGTGCTGACGAGTTTGAAACATCAACGATACAAATATAAGGTAATAATAAAGTGCGGTTGCGATGGTAGTTCCGATCAAAGCCGCTATAAACAGAAATTCGTGGTGGGCGAAGTACCGAGCGACGAATCTTTGTTTAGCATTGCGCTCAAGCTTGTTGCTATTGAGAACGACACAGACGTAGTGGTTTGGCAAAATCCTCGACCTTCCTCCGTTCGCTACTGTCGACCAGTAAAATTAAAGTTTGTGAAAGAAACTGAGGATATTATTAGGGAAGAGGTAACAAGTATTCGCAACGAAGCAGTGGGTTTGGTGCCAACAGTGATAGTTGTACATGAGACGTTTCAAATTGCTGTTGAACATGAACTACACTTAACAATGGTGGACGGGAAGAATTGTATGTCAATATGCCAAAGCAAGGAAGTGGAAACACAAATGATGGGAATTCCGCTCGGAGATTTTTCAGAGAGGCTGCCAGTGCCATCTCATCCAATGTAACGGGCATAGATCGAGATCTCATACACCATTTATGAGATCCAGTGGCCACACCATTAATAAAGAAGCGTTTGGCCTGTACGCTGAAGAAACAAGACATTTGTATCTGAAAACGTATGCATGGCATTATATGCCAGCAACTGCACACAAGTTGTTGATTCATGGGGAGGACATAATTGAACACTGTATTTTACCAATAATCTGGGGAGGCACAAGAGGCACGCAACAAAGACAATAGGCGCTATCGAGAGCTGTTTACCCGAAGAACTTCCAGACAGGATACAATGACAGATCTTTTCCACAGACTCTTAATTTCGTCCGATCCTTATGTCACCAGTTTGAGGAAAGCACGGTCACGACAATCCACAGCAATTCCTGACAGTGACTGCCAGGACACATGCACCGCTTCTGCAGTGTCTGATTAAAACTGAGTTGAAAGATATAATTACAGACACACACAGTCGTTTTTCCACGACCAATATTTCCACCGTTCGTAACAACTTGTCCCTTCTTCTGCTTTCATTCATATTCTCACGGGCTTTCAGTGTCGACTTTCACTTTCTACGTACTCATACAAATATATAGTACATATATATATCTTTGTTCTACTTCCTATCTTAACCTTTCCATGGGGTAGCAATCAACACTGCACCTGCAATATGAGCTTTAGTGGAACTTTGCCTACGCGTTCTCGATATATGATTTTTGTTCACCTAGCTTCGTGAAATTACACACTGTGCGGCGTTTGCCCGGTGTGACTGAGAGGAAAACCCTGAAAAAATTCATCATGCACATACAGTATAAAATTCCACTAGATGCAGGGTTGGCGCCACCCTACGTGGGTTTTAATTCCCAGCGTAGCGCAAGTTGAACATTCAACTGTTTCTTTGTTTGGCACGAAGGAAACAGCGAGCCGTGCGCTGCCTGATATTATATCATTTGTATGTGCCACGCACGATCTTCTTGTGAAGAAAGCAATTGAAAATTCGCATTCGAGTTCACCTGAGTTAAGTTCAACATGTAAGATACAAACAATTCCTAATTAAATTGATCAGTATAAGGTATAATTTAATATAAAAATCACATATAAAACGTTCTTGATAAATATTTTTTTTGTTCCCAGAAAAGATTTTTTGATAATTTCTTAATTTTATTAATGGCCTTTATTCATCTAAGGCTCAGGGGAGGAGAGGAGGGGAGGGGAAAGGATTCGGGAAGATGTCGGCCAGGGCCTATGTTCAAGATGCCATCCCCGTTTCTATTTGTTAAGTATAATGTTGATACTTACAAAGGACACCCGCGAACTCGGACAGGAGAAACCGGATGAAAGTCTACAGGAACTAATTGCAGGTCACTGAATCCAGTGGTGATAGTCGTTTCCATGCAAAATCACGCAGTCCAGCAGTAACGACGCCAGATCATGGATGATAGGCCAATGTGCTAAAGAAGATCTGAGAAGAAACGGGAAAATTGAAATGCTGAATGTAGTAAATATGATTAACGATTGAGTCTACAATATGTAGAAGCACATGTGAATGCCCTATGTGAATCACAGTGTTGCCAACTCAGTGAAAAGAATGTGTGAAAATGGGAATAGAAGAAAGTGTCAAAAGAATGCGAAGTAGTGGAATACATAAAGAACCCGACACAGTAGTCGGGAATGAGGTTTTGTCATGTTATCAAACAGTGCTGCTAACTGCATAAAGGATAAAAGAGGTAATAAATGTACGTTAGAAGCAAAAACAAAGACCTGCAATCAGAATAGATTAGCGGGAGTGAATCAGCAGGCACAGAACAAAAGAGTGGTGTTACACATTGCCATGCAATATGCTGCGTCTGGTGACAGGTGTCATCGTTGTGTACGGACATGAAGAGTAACAGAGCAGTACCGGGACAAGAAATCATTATTATCAGGACCAAAAGAAACATGGAACCGGCGAGGCGACAGTGATACCAGTAAAATGATACAATACGGAAGAACTTGAATATACATTAGGCTGCTACACTGACCGGAAAGTGTGCGCGAACGATTTAATTCTCAAAGTGCAGATGTGGGTTTTCAAGGAAGTGGTCAAAACATAGAGACAGTGTACAGTATGCACATTTGACCATCGCTGCGGACTCACAGTCAACATCACCTCTGCATGGTAACAATCCTATGTCAATCCGACACTGATGACATTATCAAATGACAATATGACTGAGCCGATGTCGTACCCGGCCTTCTGCCAAACAAGCTGCAACATAGGCTTGTAGATCGGTGCGGAAAGTAGATTCTAGATCACGGAGTGCAGCTTGATAATGAAATAACGATCGTGTAAATTCACCTTTTGACACTTTCTTGCATTTCCATTTTCATACATTCTTTTCGCTGAGTTGGCAACACTGTGATTCACATAGGACATTCACATGTGCTTCTACATATTGTAGACTCAATCGTTAATCATATTTACTACATTCAGCATTTCAATTTTCCCGTTTCTTCTCAGCTCTTCTTTAGCACATTGGCCTATCATCCATGAGCTGGCGCCGTTACTGCTTGACCGTGATTTTACATGGAAACGACTATCACCACTGGATTCAGTGACCTGCAATTAGTTCCTGTAGGAACTTTCATCCGGTTTCTCCTGTCCGAGTTCGCGGGTGTCCCTTGTTAGAGGAATAACTTACTTAAAAAAAAAAACATTAGAGATATATTTAAAAATATTATACAGCATTAGGGATTCAATGCAAGTGACATGAATATTACACACACAAAATACTAATGCTGTAATTTATATAACCAACAGTTTACCTGCATAAATTTACAAAGTAAATTATAAAATTGAAAATAGGGTATGGGCACCGGTCGTCGGATATACACTAGTAGTCGACAATTTTAAAATAAATATCATTGAAACCAGACGTATGTAATTAAAATGAACATAAAATTATCTCTCATTTTCGGGCAGCTTTAACTTGATATTTAAGTTCTACCATCTATCGAGTGACATTATATATGTATAACTGGCTTCTCTGGTTAGTTCAGAAGATGCCGGAAAAGTTTTTTGCGAATGAAGAAGACTGTCTAAATTTAGGGTAAAAGCCTTTGTCTTAAAACTAAAAACGACCTTGTTTGTTCTAGCTTTTCAAATGTTCTGTTTTGACTTTATATCATAAACAATGCGAAAAGTCATGTCTATTAAGTATATTACTGTGTCCGACTTCAGGTATATAAGGTATATAGAATTCACGAGTTTTCCTCTTACTGACCAGGGTTACCGATAAGAAGCGTTTCTATCTATTTTTGTTGCGATGTTAAATTTGTCTCTATTGTTCTTAATAGTTTAATCAGGGTGTTCTTGGTTCGATTCCCAGCGGGGACACAAGTGATTCGGAATCCACATTAAACTGTAGGTCCCGTCCTTAGGACGTCATCTTCATGCGATGGAAGGCAATGGCAAATCACCATCGGTTCAACTAGCTCTGGAATCTTCAGGTCAAGAGCTACCTTCGGGCAGAGCACTCATCATCATCATCATTGTTCCTAATAATTTAACAAATCGTTTCAACAGCACATTTCTTACCGAGCCGCAGTGGCTCAGTGGTAGAGCGTTGGTATAGCATTCGGGACGTCTTGAGTTCGATTCCAGCGGCCGACCATGCTGACTGACAAGGGAAGTAACAATGAGCTCATATCAAAACCTACCGTAAAATTTCACGCAGAGGAAGCAAGTCCCACAGAAAGACCATACACAAAAAAATCAGCTGATCTTTTGAACTGGAAATACCCAAAATGGCATGTTGAAATGTCGCTACCCACTGTCGGCAAGTGCGCAATAATAAGTTCATTACCACCCCTTGTAAACTGCGTGTTAATGAGAAAAAGTTAATAACAACAACATGGGTACATACTAGACCTAGGAGGAAGTCGTATGGTAGGGTGGACCTTGATGGCGGCCATCTTGAAATCCGCCATCTTGAATCAGACACAATTTTTATAACTAGAAAGCATAGCGTGCGATAACTCATTTTAATTGCAAATGTTCTCACCAATCCAATGGTATGCCTGTTTTTGCTCTATCGTTAACCAGTACGAAGTTATGGCTGTTGTGATTGAGTACCAAACGTCAATACGTCGCTCTTTAAATGGGTAACATGCTAATTTACACCGCATGTATTAACAATCCAGTTAGCACTTTGCTGAAGGTTAGGCGTGACTTGGAACGCAAAATGGCTAAAATAAACGGGAATGGAGAACATACTGAACAATCCCTTGAAGCGTTCGTTATCGTTGGTTTCATACCTCTTATTTAGTGCACATTAAAAACAGACCTAACTTCGTACTGGTTAACGATAGAGCAAAAATAAACATACCATTGGATTAGTGAGAACATTTGCTATTAAAATGAGGTGTCGCACGCTCTGCTTTCTAGTTACAAAATTTGTGTCTGATTCAAGATGACGGAATTTAAGATGGTCGCCGTCACGTTCCCCCTTATCATGGACTTTCCTCTCGACTTCGTATATATCCACCATGTTGTTATTTACTTATTATCATTAACACGCAGTTTAGAAGGCGTCGTATTGTAAGAGACTTGTGCACAACGGAAACATAAACAATTAATATACCTGTAACATTTTACCACCTGCGCATATCTTAAAACTAACGTCACCATTGTTTTTCTGATTAAATTCTAGTCCAAAATCATGTGCCACATTATGCTATTACTATTTAAAAAAACTTGACCTGAATTCAAGATGGCGGATTTCAAGATGGTCGCCGTCAAGATCCACCCTACCATACGACTTCCTCCTAGGTCTAGTATGTACCCACATTGTTGTTATTCACTTTTTCTCATTAACACGCAGTTTACAAGGGGTGGTAATGCACTTATTATTGTGGACTTGCAGACAGTGCTGAGCGACATTTCAACATGCCATTTCGGGTATTTCCAATTCAAAAGATCAGCTGATTTTTTGAGTATGGTCTTTCTGTGGGACTTGCTTCCTCTGCGTGAAATTTTACGGTAGGTTTCGATATGAGCTCATTGTTACTTCCCTTGTGAGTTTTTTTTCAGATTTTTTGCTCAGACACACCAGGCAAATGCAGGGATGGCACCTTCAACATAGGCCCTGACCAACATCTTCCCGAATAATTTTCCCTCCCTTATCCCGACCTGAGCCTTAGGTGCCTAAAGCCATCAATGAAATTCAACAGCACATTATGAGCTTAGAACTATTTAAATTTTAAATAGACAGATATATTTTTTCTACACGAATATAACCACTTTATTAAGAATAGGCCTAAATGAAAACGATCCATTATTTCTGAATGTAAGAATACTTATTTTTATGTATATTTCTCTTTATATGTATGGGAGAGTTGTATAACTATGAATCTAACACGATATCAACTTCGCATCAATTCTAATCAAAGATTTGTGTTTTCTTCTATATTTCTAGCAGACATAAACTACACGATAGAACGTGTTACATAATGAAACATTTTTCACGGAATAATATTAAATGATCATTTATTTGTGAAACGATACATTACTTCCTTTCTTATATTTCTTAGTACAACCGTGAGCTGCACAGGAGATTGGCATTTTCTTCTCAAATACAAACGAATCAACTAAAACAATGCCAAAGAGCGAAGCACAGCAGCCATATGATAGCAACTCATAATACGTGTTGTTGACAAACAAACATTCTCTCGCTCAACTTTCAAGTGGCGCCTCATCAGCAGCGCCAAGCCTGACTCTAGTGGAGAGATTTTATAACTCTATGATCATGCAGTAGTATGGTTGGTCGGTGGGCGCGAACCCACGACCTTCCGAATGCGAATTGTATGGTGCTCGTAA
Source organism: Lepisma saccharinum (assembly GCA_022664845.1). Classification (NCBI taxonomy): domain Eukaryota; kingdom Metazoa; phylum Arthropoda; class Insecta; order Zygentoma; family Lepismatidae; genus Lepisma; species Lepisma saccharinum. The sequence continues at coordinate 6,791 of JAGDQP010006737.1, read as the reverse complement.
TAATCACATTATGGGATAATTCGAACTTGGAAAATTTCTCACCGTCTACCTACACACTGACTTTTACAGCTTTCTTCTTCATCGCCAGTCATAAACGAAACGTTCTGCGTGCATTAGCTTAGGGTTAATCAGTTATTTACATTCTTGCTCTGCAGATGCATGTTAAATGACTACCAAGTATTAAATTTTCCTTTTTGACCATCTTCCCTTAAGTTTCCATCAACTACTGAAATATCGATCTATCATTCGGCCAGAGCCAAAGATACATAACCACCTTAAACTAAAAGCAAATTCAGATTGGATTTTTTATACTACGGAATTCAGCCATCGTGTCCGAACTGTACATACCACCACCGTCAAAAACTGCTGGGTGCTGCAGGTGTCTTAGCCTTTCCGTGTATGATGCAACAACAAAATTTTCTCGCTTTTACTTTAAGTTATTTCCCCCTTATTTAATGTGATGTCAGCATGACAGCATGTTTATCACAAAGTCATAAGGTAATGACAGTTACAGCTTAGATCATTCACTTAGTGAAATTAATAAATACACCATATCCTAGCTATCTTAAACTGCATGCACTTAACAATATGAACTGACATATACTTACCTCTAAACTATGCATAGTAACTCAATCATGTTAATTCGAAGTAATAAATGTACGTAAATACAACAATAACCGTCTAGTACAAACAGGCAGTAAACAGTTGCCAAACGCGAAGCGTGCTTGCGTAAAACAATCGGCTGTTTGGTAGCTTACATATTACCTCAGGATATCGCAATAGGACCACATTTGGGATCATTCTGCCAGGATATCCCCAGAATATCCCTCTACTCACAAAGCTGGGATTATCCAGGTAGGATTTCCTCGGATATCCTGGTTATGTCCCAGTATCCTCTGTGACATTGTGACATCAATCGGGGCTGTTCATAACGTCCCATGGATGTCGGATACTATTAGGGTTGTTCGCAAGATGTTAGCTCTATATGAACCACGTAACTAACAAAAGACTGTTACTCCTGTATAAATCGAATGTAATCTTATTGTATCAAGAGAACGAAAAAATAAATAAAAAGTGAGTGTGAGTAATAAAACGAAGAGAAAAATATATTGTAATAGATGTACCAGTAGGCTAAAGTACTTGCTGAAAGGATGGTCCGAGTTTTAAAAATATCTGTGTTCTTATATAGGTGGACCAGTTATCTACACCCTTCAAATGGAACAAGAGCCCGAGAAAACCACCCCACATGGTGTTTGTCCATGTACACAACAAAACCCAAATGGCGCGAGTCGGAATCGAACCAGGGACCTCACACACCAGAAATGAGCGCTCTCTACCACTGAGCCACCATGTCTCTAACAATGCCCTGATCTTCCACTTTTTCGATTGTCGGCAATTCGTGGGTACACACACACACACACATTTATATATTATACGTATGTGTGTTTTTTATTATTCAGCCCTACAAGTTTTTTAAATAAAATTTTTTAGCCCACCCGGATATTTTATCCTGGCATCGTCTCTGTTTGGTGGTACAGGAAAAGTTTAATTTCTGTTTAGTGGTACACCACGGCGAAAGTTTGAAAGCCCCTGAAATACACTATTTACAGACTTTTGATAAATGTTTGCAATATGAAACTTGATCAGATAAAAGATTTTTAGTTTGAAATAATAATAATAATAATAATGGGTGTATTTTTTTTTTACGACAGTAATTTTATTGGTTAGATTTAAAAAAATTCCATCCCTGCGTGTTTGTAAACAAGTTGTAACTTGTAACATGTAATGGCGGATTGTGATGGAGAGAGTGTGGGAGTGGGCAATTTGAATTTTTGGTTGCAGAACACACGAGCAGCACAATTCTAAGTGTTGTTTTATATAACCTAATAGTTGAGATTTTTAGTGTGGAGCAGTGAAATGTTTATTTCAGTGCTAATATAAATGAAAAGGCCGTTACGTTAATTCCATTACCCATATTTGTATCTGTAAGACATGTCTTCTGTAAAATTAGTAAGGTTAGATACGTTGGCAGAAGATGTAACACTGCAAGAAGGAGAGCATGAACTTGGACGAGGACGTCTGCTGCGTGTAAGGTGTTTCATTTCAGGCAATTGTTTATATGACCTTAAGGCAGGCACGTACCTAGAAGTTTGATTCGGAACGGGTGGACAGGCTTCGTGGGGCGTCCAAGGTGAATTTGGGTACGAACTACAAAGTGTTTATAAAGGTACACAAATTAGCTTAAAAAATACGGAAGTTCTGCAAAAAACTAAATTTCGGCGGGATGTCACGCACCCACGCCCGTAGATACGTCCCTGCCTTGAGGAGAAGCGAGTAGGCTGGAGTTTGTTACATTGCAAATAGCAATAACTTAGTCTGCACAGGGTTAGATTTACTTTATCTATTCCAAACAAAGTAAAATTTATAGGAAAAAGATAATGTTCAAAAAGTTTGTAGGAGAGGTGAAACGCAAAATTAGAATAAGGTTTGAGTGATGAGGCAGTATAATAAGTAGGGGTTGCGAAGTTTTTTTTTTTTTCGGGTTGGGCCTGCTTGAAAAAACCCACTTTAAAAGCCAGTGGTATTTTTCATTAAATTTTACTTTTAAATGATTCCTGAAATGAGGACATGTCACAGAAGTGCATAATAATGAAAACAATTGCATTTTAGATTGCTATAATTCAATCACGACTGTCATTCTAACTAGAATAATATTGGTATCTAAACTCTACAGCACTATCTTTGTGATAATGAAAGACAAGGAAGTATTCCGAGTTCAGTCAGCACTCCACTAGAAACCAAATATTCACAAAAATAACTAAAACCGGTGGTATCGCTAGTGTAGTTATATGCTTACCGTGAAACAAGGAAGGTGAGAAGAGAAGAAAGCGCGCGAGCCGGAGGGAAACTCAGCTCACTGTTTGCCAAATCTTCTACAAGAAATTCTTCAGTATCGCTGCATCCTTTGTTAATGTTATGAACGTTTCTTCGCTGACAGCGAAAGCCAAAATGAGGAACCCGTAAGTGGCAATGGTGTAGGGTTGATTTGTTCACTTGGCCGTAACGCCTGCACCTCTCTTCCAAGACATTTTTGGTATTGGTGCCCAAAAACAACAAAGAAAGAGGAAAGAGATGAGAGCTCTGTAGTTCGCAAATTTGACGGGACTTCAGATGAGCTTGTGGCGCTGTATTAAATAACATTTTTCCATCTGTTGATTTCGTAACCGACTAGAACGAATTAGCTCTTCCCACTTAATAGATTATAGATTTTGAACTTTGATGCTCTTTACTTTCAAACATTATTAATAAAGTATATAATAAAATTATTTACTACGTATTTCTCGTATCAAATTCCGTGCAAGATTACTAGACTCTACAAATATCAATAATAATATAAATTTTCAAACATATACCATATTGATATAAACTTTCTATTAATAGAAGCACAGAGCTAATCAGGAAATCACAACAGAATAAAGAATTTTTTTAAAAAAGAAAAACTTAACACTATGGTTACACCTTCTGTTGTGTCCTGGTGGTTGGTGTGCCGCGGTGGCCTTGATAGAGTGCTCACCTCTGGTGCATGGGGTCCTTGGTTCGATCCCGACTTGAGCCATATGGGCTTAGTGGTGGACGAACACCACGTGCTTGGGTTGTCTCGTTTCTTCCTACTTTTTTTCCTTCCACCAATTCTCCCATCACCATCCATTCAGCCTGAGCCAAAGTAGCCTAAATACCTTGAAAAAAGAAGTTTTAAAGCAGATCAGACCCTGCTCAGACGGATCTGTGAGACTATCTTGAATGGGGTTCTCCCTCATTTCCATCAGTCTCAGCTGTGAATGGCGGAATGTTGGGACATACAATTATCTTCGGCTCCGAACCACGCCGCAGCGTGAATCCAGTTCACATACCATGAAGTGAGTTTAACTCTCCCCCCCCCCCACTCCCACACACACACACAAAGAACAGACCCACTAAAGTCTCCCCATTTCACTGTAGTGACACATCATCACTGACTGAGCTCTATACACATCTTTACATTTACATGCATTCACACTTTATTTCTTAAATGGGTATTTTGATAAAACCCAGCGCACCTAGGTCTAGGCAGTTTTTTCTGATTTTATCGGCCTTTTTCGGGTTTTAGACATGAAATGTGAATGCATGTAAGTGTAAAACTGTGTACAAAGCTCAGTCGGTGACAGTGTGTCACTACTGTGAAATCAGGAGGCTTGAGTGGGTCTTTTCTGTATGTGTGTGAGAGGGTAGGTGACCTCACTTCATGGTATGTGGACTGGATTCAAGCCGAGGCGTGGTTCGGGGCCCAAGATAATTGTACGTCCCGACATTCCGCTATTTACAGATGGGACTGATGAAAATGAGGGAGAACCCCATTCAAGATAGTCTCACAGATACGTCTGAGCAGGATCTGATCCTTTTCTTTTAAAACAAAAATTAAGGCCTTTAGGCAACTTTGACTCAGGCTGAATGGATGGTGATGGAATGAAGGAAGGGAGAATTGGTGAAATGACGAAAGTGGGAGGAAACGAGAGAACCCAGAGAAAACTCACGCACAAGGTGTTCGTCCACCACAAAGCCCATATGGCTTGAACCGAGATCGACCTAAAAACCCCACGCACCAAAGGTGAGTCCGAGCAGGGTCTGAATTGCCGCTCAATCTTACAGAGTCAATTGGCCATGTGGCACACCAGCCACCAGGACACAACAGGCGGTGTAATCATAGTGTACGTTAAAAAGAAAAATCCTTTATTTTGTTGTGTTTTCCTGATTAGCTCTGTGCTTCTGTTAATAGAAAGTCTATATGAATTTGGTATCTTTGAAAATTTACATAATTAATTTTTGTGAATATTTGTGGAGTCTTACGGAAGTAGTTTCCGTGGATAGATGGCTTAAGCAGATGCCTCCTTTAGGACAAATCTAGTTTGTTGTACGTGTGGATTTGTCTAACTGTAGCTTCAGTCAGTATTATATAATTTGTCAATAGACTAGCCTTCTACGTCAGTGGTTCTCAAACTTTCCTACGCTACGTACCACTCCATGAGACAGCCTACCAAGTACCACCTACCTCGGCACGTTTTCTATTAAAGTTCCAAAATATATTAATAAGGAATTAACAAAACATTTAAATGCATTATCATTATATAAAGCTGATATAAGTAGAACAGGTAAAAATAAATATTAATAATTTAGTACTGCTGCCTTGCAGTTAGTAGAGGGATCTACAAAGACTAAGGGAAGATAACCCCGAACAAAAATATCATGGTGAGGGGAAGCATGAATCTGAAGATGAATGACATCGGCAAGGCTCAGAGATGGACAGAGGGCGACATCTTGAATGTCTACCTTTACTGCGAGGTCGTAGAGCTGACAACTATACACCGCTAAAACATGTCAAGAAATAGTAACAGATGGTTCATGGATTCTCCTGGGGTAAAATATTCCGGAGGTAAACTAGTCCCTCATTCGGATCTCCGGGCTGGGACTGCTTCAGGGGGCTCTATGAACAGGATTAAGAAAGACCTTAGAATAGGAACGTGGAACGTACGAACATTATACCAAACGGGCGCTCTTCAGGTGGCGGTACGTGAGACCGAGAAGTACGAGCTAGACATACTAGCGATGCAAGAAGTTCGGTGGGAGGGTCAAGATAGCATCCCACAGGGCAAGTACACGTTCTACTACGGGGGAACACAGTCTCACGATTTCGGAAGAGGATTCCTCGTTAAGAATAGTATCCTTCAGGCGGTTCAGAATATAGAGTTCGTAAACGAAAGACTATCGGACGTTACGATACCTACTCGATGGGGTAACACGGTTTTATTAAACGTCTATGCTCCGACCGAGGTGGCTACTGATAACGACAAAGTTATATTCTACGATGAGCTAGAAAGGCTGTTTGACCGATTACCGAAGTATAATTCGAAAATTGTGTTGGGTGATTTCAATGCAAAGGTAGGGAGGGAAGAAAAATATAGACCTACTATAGGCAAATACAGTCTTCACGAAAAGACCAACAACAATGGAGAAAGACATAACTTTCGCGATTTCAAAAAACTTACTGGTAAAGAGCACGTACTTTGAACACAAAGACATACACATGGGTATCTCCGGACGGCAAAACTCTCAACCAGACCGATCACGTATTAGTAGACAGACAAAGACACACCAACATAACGGACGTTAGGTCGTACAGAGGAGCGGAAGGTGACACCGACCATCAATTAGTAATCACAAAAGTAAGAGAAAAGTTATGCATCACGAACAGAGAAAGCAAGGGATCAAAATAACTGAAATTCGAAGTGAAACTATTAAATAATCCGAGCATAAAAGCAGATTACCAACTCGAACTCTCAAATAGGTTCGAAATCCTAGCCGACTCGACTAATAATAATGATGATACTAATAATGAAATTGATGTAAGTAAGATGTAGGAGTCAATTCGTGAAACAATTAAGAGCGCAGCGAAGGAACGCGTAGGTGAGAAGAAACAACAGAAAAACAAACCTTGGTTTGATGAAGAATGCATTAAACTTCATGAGGAACGAAAACAAGCAAGGCAACGATGGCTAAGTAATAAAAGCGAAGCAGATACCAACCACTACAGTAACGCGAAACGAGACGCCACACTCGGGTTCAGAAACAAAAAGCGAGAATATCTGACGCAGAAGATTCAGGAGATTGAGGAAAACGGGAAGACAAATAACATACGAGATCTATACAAAGCGGTAAACACGTTAAGAAAAGGTTACCAGCCGAGGTTAGGAATGATT
>JAGDQP010006736.1:0-70718 GCA_022664845.1 Lepisma saccharinum | reverse complement strand
ACTATATAACCCTATACTCATTCAGCCTAACTAGGTTAGCCCTTACAAGGTTAACAAAAATGATATGTCTTATGATTAATTATTAATAAATATTAGCTAAATTTAACAGTCCTTTATTATTATATTGAAATATTGTCTTGGCTTTGGCGAAAAGAGAACAATTTCTATTATTCTATTTCAGATTTACATAGAATCAGAGTGGTTACAGATATTATTTCTGATGATAATCAAAATCGTCCACTTAGGTTATCAATGTTTAGTCATATTTTAATTTGTTTTTTATCGTTCGTATTACAGTGGAATCAAACACAATTGGAAAGGTTGTATCAGTCGGTTATATTAGAAGTTACTAATTAAAATTGCATTTGATTTGTGAACCTAGCACTTTCAAATAGTCAATGAAACCAATAAGCGTGCTATGCTGCGCGATACAAACATAGATTTATTAACACGTTTACGTGCTTTTGTACTATCTTACAGGTCAATCATCATTTCCATAGTGAGGATTGTTTTCTGTTCTATGAGACTCACTTGTTTTCTGTTTTACGAGATTATGAGACTCACTTGTTTTCTGTTTTATGAGATTACGAGACTCACTATGGATTCTTTGAAAATCAGATCTAAAGACGCAAAGAATCACTGTGGGTGTTTCTCTTATAAGCAAAATTGCTCTTTGACTAAAGATTCCCAATACATTGAAGAACAACCAGAAAGTAGTCAATCTTTTGATACGTGCGTCGGTTTAAAAATTATTTCTACACCATAGTAAACTAAGATAAACTATCCAATTGCAAAACCTCTAATTAAGAGTATGAAGATAGCTGAAAAATTAATCATAAAAAATACTTTTGCGAAGAAATGTGAACATCAGTTAATTGATTGAAATTATGAGATTGTGTTTGATAGTCTTAAATGTTCTGCTAAAGATATACTTTGGAGTGAAATTATTGCTCAATTAGATCTAAATTACTGAAATTGGAATAACTAACCTCTGAGATCTTCTACTATGACGTTATCTTCTTTTTCAGCTATTTGCAAAGCCATGCCCATTAATAAATGGTCAATATCAGTGACTTCTTTACCATTTACCTTCCCAATGCTTATAACGTCCTGTAATTATAAATTGTATGCAATTAATTAAGTGAACTCTTGCTTTTACTCAAGGAAACATCACAGAATTCACTCACGACAAAAAGAAAATATTAGTAACGACCTTGTTTCGGAGTTGAACTCGGAACCTTCCGATTGCGAGCAGGATGTAATATTTAACATCATGAGGAAGTAGTTTTAGATGACAAATAATATTTGTGTTGCATTCTTCTGTATAATGTAATTTGTCTTGTTTGTGGTGCATTTTCTTTTCTACATGTTTTCTTACCCCTAAACAAGTGCATAAAGGTTTTCATAAGGTACTATGCATCATGTACTATTCCTAATTATTATTACATACCATAAACATATTAAAGTACAGTAGCAACAATACGATCGAATTGCATAATGGAAGATAATTTTAACATCGTTTTCAGAAAAGAAATCAAGATTAATATGTACTGTAGCATAAATTCACTGAGAGTTACACAAGAAAGTATTTCTTCAATATTTATCCAAATTTCAGTTTTAACTGCTAAAGTCCCAAGAGCTCTGATTATTCCCATCCCCTGAGCGATATTGATGCTCACTAGCAGTAATTATGTACTAAACTCCTAATGATGGTGAGGGTGTCTCCAAGGTATGGTAACAAATTTTGGGCGGTGATTACTCAAAATGGAATAAGAATAAAGTTAATTTTAAAGAATTCAAAAATTAGTGTTTTCGAGCTAGACACACGCAGTTTCGTCAATCAAAATTTTGCCCAAGAATTGTATTTTCAGCCAGGATTATGATTGAGTGAGTACAACATTGAGGAGATTCCCACATTTTGAAATTTATTGAAAACATATTGATATAATTAAATTTTGATTAGAGAATCAGCATCGGTATCTCTCCGACACTCCAGAAGATCCCCAACCCGGTCCTGATGCTTCCCTCCACCCAAATAAAAACAGGTTTACAAGTTAATATTACTACAGACTATGGAATGTTGGTTTGAATGTGTCAATTATACACATTATTTTAATACATTGCTTGGAAATGATAAAGGTCTTCCGACCCTCCCAAAGTCAGTGACAAAGTCCAGAAGATCCCTCGGACACCGAAAACCGTTCATCGTTTTTCATATTAAATTTTAATTTAATGTAAAAGACATAATCTTAGAACTTAGTACTCACATAAGCAAATGAAGGTCCACGGAAAGAAATTAAACCCCATTTTTTACGAAAATTGAGATAAAGTTGCCATCTAATAGCTTATTTTAGGCTATTCTGCATATATTCCCATTTCGGGAAAAAGTCACGGAAAATTCCGCTAAGTATGTGTATCCAAATTCAACATATCCTTCGGGTACCCTCGAACCGACACCTGCAGGCACTTGTGACAAGTTTGAAGTTACATTGCAGATTTTGGAGTCCAAGATTGCAGAATCCAAGGTGCAGAAGAAACACTATCCTTGCAGAAGGATATCAAATCTGCCGAGGCAGATAACAAAACGGGGCCGCGAAATCTCGTGCTAATAGGTGTGCCACTGAAGAAGCTATAGTGGATATAGTGATTAAAAAAAAACTTGCCAACACAAAATATCGCACAAACGATGGCCATTATAAGCCGCAAATTTCAACTTTTAATTTCAACGTCCATGTGTTATCTACAACGAGATCCGTTTTCTACATATATGACCAAACCATTGCAAAAACAAAGTGCTGATCAGGTTGTGTCAATGTTCGATAACTTTTTGAAGAAATCCGAGTGCTATATGTTTTCTGTTATTCATGCAAAACAAAAACTACACAGTGTCTCGTTATTTTCACTGCATGGTACATATCGCAGACGAGTATGACGCGATGCGCATCGTTTTTCCAGTGAGAGGACATTATTATCTTAAATACGATAAGAACAGGGCTTGATTAACGAGAAAACTGTGGTTGAAAAGCCCTAGGGTTGGGTACAAGTGATTGAAGCTACAAGAAAACAGTCAGAAAGATTTAAAATAATACCGTATTAACGGCAGCTTTTCAGAAAGTGGAATGACGTACTCGGAAGACGCTATGTGAAAATGTGTCCGTTTCCAACTAGACCAATCAAAGAGTTTAAGATTACAGTAGGAAACAACAGAGAATTGATATTTCACTGTGAAACCTACAATGGACATTACAACTTTCATGTTGTGTTACCAACGAAGAGCATTATCTTGTTATAGTTCAACCTAAGGACGCACATCTAGCTCCAATCCCCGTTAATATTAGAAAATATCAGGACCTGCAGCACTTGAAAGAATTCTGCATTGAGTCCGAAGCACGATCATTCTATGAAACCATTCCACATTTGCAAATCAGCCAAACGTACTAAGAAAGCAGATTCATGTGACGAATATTCTGACTGAAACTCAGTCTCATGTAAGCTATTGAATTTTTAAAAAAAGCAGTTGCTAAAATGCAGTGTTTGTTTCATTATTGCAGACAATAAGAGTATCACGCAGGGATTCCGACAGGATTTTCAGTTTGGAGTTGTAAAGTCAAAATTGGGAATGTTTATAATAAGTAGAGTTTTGCACGGTTTCTATCGATTTTTGACCACAAAAATGTTAAAGTTTGGGGTGGTGTTCTCGAGGATTTGGGGGATGACACTCCCACAGGGGGAATCCGACGGAATCACTGGTATCACGGTGATTAATAACATAATAATAGTATAGATATATAAAATAGTATAGATTTTAAATATAACTTTGAGAGGGGTAATACGGACAATTCTTTATGCATCACATCTATCCTGTTATCTAAACCATTCTTCAAGAATATTCTAATGGTGGTATTTTGTTGAACTATCAATGGCTCCAAGTGAGAAGGATAAGTAACAGCCCCAACTTAGAATGTCATATTGAAGCATACTTTGTACTGTACAAGAGCATACGAAAACGAGCATACATACTGCTAAACTTTTCACACTGACAATATTTGATAGTTGAACACATTTGTATGACAGTTTTCGTAAATTTGCTATGTGTGAAGACCATTTTAAATTTTCATCAATAATTAAAATAATACACCTGAATATTTTACATTATCTGCGTTAACAAGACAATTGCATTTACAATGTATTGTATCTTTACATGTATGTAGTTATTTTATGAAGTTCTAGTTCAACTTTTGTTAATATTTTCGTTCATGTACTTTCGCTGACATAAGAAGTTCACTTTGTCAAAGAGTCATGCAAAGAAATGCCCTTTAAGTAAGGTGCATTATATATTTATGAAATTGAGATTTGCTAAAGCGTCATGTCTTATTCTTCATTAAAATATTATGTACGGCCTTATTTGTGATAGTGCCGCGCAAGATTTTCATGCCTCTACATCCGAAACTGTGCATTATTTCACTTTTTCTTTCAAAGAAACATGATTTTTTTCTTGATTTTTTTTGTGACTAAATCTTGTACCTATAGTTTAAAACAATCACCAAGGAATGTCTGAGCGACGAAAAATTACATACTGAGAAGGAATATATCCGTACCTGTGGTCGCCAGTAAATGTTACAGGTACGAACAAATTTGCCATCCCATTCAGAGAATTTATGTTCGCCAGTATTCAGACTACAATTATTTCGCCTGTAATCTCGCAAATACACTCCTGAAATAAATATAAAGCACAAAATATTTAGTTCCTTATAAAAAATAAATTATATTTTCAACACATTTGTCAACTCACATATCAGAAGAAACTTAAGTCTGAATTTAAGAGTTATCCGTACTTGTTATGTCGACTGTTGACTTTGCAGAATTAGATTAAAATATTAATAATGACTCATCTTGGGCTTCTAGCTATTCAGTATTTAGAAGTCTTACTGTACGTGTCTTTTGGTAGGCAAAACGTAAGGTTTTTGAAGACACTATTTGTGACGTTAGGTGGATTTAATTTCCAATGAGAGTTGAATTTGCGGAGGGCATTGAATTAATTAAATTAGTTACAGATGAGTTTTAAAAAGAGACCATGATGATGGGCATATTCCTAAAAACTTACCTGGAGGAACTAAGGTATGACCAAATCTCATCGCAGCAGACTGGAAAAACTGGTCTATTTGAGGATCGATGGAAGGGTTATAACCTAAAATGAGGAAGAGTTTTATCTAATAGATATACGAAGTATGCTATCGCATAACAAAACTAATAACACAGGTCAACAGGGGCTCGATAACGTGGATGAAAGTAGGTGTTTCTTATTGTATTTTTGACGCTGAATTCAGATATGTATATGAAAATTTTCCATCACGTACCATTTTTCCATCACGTACACCAATCAGGAAACAAATACATTTTTCCTAGGTAGCATGTTAGATTAGCTACAAACAATAAAACTATGGATGCTTCCGCGGGCTTAAAAGTTGTCTCGACCGAAACTGAGTATCCAAAAGCTTTACAGTTCGCCAAACATTCTGCGTCTGAAATTCGACTTAATATACAAAACATTATAATTTCGGAACTATAAAAGATATTGCTTTCAAACTGTCAGTGTTTATAACACATACCTGAAGGCATGCATAGCTATGATAAAGTATAAAGCTTTAATACATGAAAGCACGCCATTACAGCGTATAAGTATGGAACAGAGAAAACGTAAAGGTTATCGTAACAAAAAAAATCTTACGTGGTGGGTACTTTTTAAATTCATATTTCAAATCAGCGCCCCAAATTTAGTAAAAACAAAAAAAAACAGTGATTGTTATCCATGTTACCGAAAAAAAGGTTAAAATTTGTTGCCCTGCGTAATTTCCATTCATGTGCTTAAAATATTCCGTATTCGGACTTATTAAATGCGTGCATCTGAACTTATATAATTTCTTACATAATCCTAAAGTGTAAATACTTACATCGAAGAACATACAGGGTCTCCAAGAATAAATGATGCTGTTTCATCAGGTGTGTGAAGTATGTGGTATGTGTAATATAGTGAAACTGCTTTTATTAAGGTCAATCAGTTAATAAACATTAGGAGTTTCAATGTACACGTCATTAACAACACGACTCACGTCATAGCGAATGTGTTCGGATGTCACATGTGCATTTTTCAAAGTCCTCACATCGTCAATTGAGGCGATTTACACAACCGCTCACATGGAGTCTGGCCTCATCAGAAAATATTATATTTTCAAGAAAGTCAGGTTCATCGTCAAGTCTCTGCAGCTGGCTAACGGGGAATTTGAACACTAATCTCCTTGTCCTGTGGTTTGAATGTTTGAAACAGTTGAATTTTGTAGGCATGTAACCTCAATCTCTTCCGCACTAAGTCATACACAGATGACAACAATAACATTACTGAGACCGGTATATGTTAGAGCTTATTAGGAGCAAGAATGAGCATATTGTAAATTGGAATCTGCCATTTCCGCAGAAGTCTCATGCATACCAAAGAAATAAGTAATTGAAAAGACTTCTCCTTGCTTTCAAATAATACAAATAAAGTCTTGTATAACGAGAAGAGGGATAATAATGATATCTATTCTTTAACACAAATAAATACATTTGAAGATGGAAGAGATTAAAAATCTAAATAACACTTCTTTTACAATTAATGTGGAATATTAGAAAACACATTTACAAACTAATGAAAAGTTCGAAACATTTTACTTTGCTGAAGCAATACGCAGAGTTTCTTAAAAATTCTTTATCTATTCCAATGAAAGTGAGATTATTTATTTCCACTCATTTTCATACGTTTAGTCTGGTGTATGTCTAAACTAATGGGTTGTTGCAAACATTCTGTCGGTATATTCATACCATTGCATTTAAGCTCTAACCACAAATCAAAGAAGTCAATAATTTCAGAACACTAATCAATAATATAGACTCCAGCATTCTGCACGACTATCTCTCATCGTTCATGGTGCTCTGCTATCCCTTTCTGGTAAAAATCCATCGGTTTCTTGGCGGCGAAATGATCAAACCAAGAGTTCATTGTCACGTATTTGGAGAAACATTTGCTACGTAATGCGTTTCGGACTGATGATAGTCCGAAAGCGTGAGATCTCTGGAGTATGCTGAATGTGGTAAGACTTCCATTCCCAGCTCCTGAAGGACTAATTGTGTCATGATTGTAGTGTGAGGTTAGGCGTTGTCCATTTGGAGAGTTACAGGATGTGGTCTTGATAGCTGTTTCTCCGCAATGTCCGCCTGAATTCGGCGCAGTTGTTTGCAATACAGCGCAGCACTTGTTGCCATATCCCTGGGAGTAGTTCAAAGTGAATGATTCCTTTTTGCTCTCACCAAATTGACAATAATAACTTACATGGATGCAGTTCACTTTTCATACGAGGTGCTCCCCTTCTGTTTGAGCTGAGACATTGCTTCCTGTGTGTACATGCATCATTTTTCGTTACCCGTGACAATTCTGTACAAGAGAGTTGATGTTGGCGAGCAGAGCGATGATGAGCGAGTATATTATGTTGGACTTTGTTGTTGTTGCTGAGCACGTGGGGAACCCACGCATCAACCAACTTCCCATGGAATGCAGACACAAAAGAGAGAAATGCCTCTGGTTCAGGTGTCTGCTGACGGTTGTATGGCAACAGTCCATCTGTGTAGTTATTTCCCGTGTCTGTTAGTGTGGATCCGCATGAATTAACGCGTTCAAACAGTCCTCATCAAAACCCGGTTTCCGTAGAGATCTTGGGGCCTGGACCTGTCAAATTACGACCTGTTCAATATTGTAATCCACAAATGTGTTTTCAGGACTTTATGATTGCTTTTTTTTTTTTTTTTTTTTTGACCTTTCAATGTTTCAAAGTTAATCTAAAGAGGGTTAGGTTAAGTTAGAAAAGTCAGGTTCGGTTATTTTTTATTATTTATACGCATTTTAAAATTTCGCACAGTTGACACAATCCTTTATTCACCATTGGGAGGATTACGATATTGAACGGGTCGTGTCAAACTGACCCTTCTTGAAATGCACATACCACCTTTGGACAGTTCTCTCACTAATGGCGTTGTCACCATACACTGCGCAAATGTTTGGCGGGCTCCGAAGCTAGCACACCTGTACTAAACTCAAACAATATTCTATAACCCTTTTTTAAATACAGCGCTTCACTTAACCTCTCAAAATAATAAGGCAAGAGGCGGAATAGATATAATGTTTATAAAGTTCGGAAATAAATAGTACCCAATTTAAGTGTATCGAAAGTTTTTTTTTTTTTAAAGTACTGTTTTGTATTTATACACGTGAACGGTTTTCCATTACAAGCAGAGATGGGTTTCACCTCTCTGATATTATGCTTTATTTTCACCCAATGATCTTTCTCGTAATTCTATATTTTATATATAAGATGAAGGTATGTTATTACAGATAGCAGAGTTTTCCAGCAAACTTGCTTTAACTCGCGCGCACAAATATGCCATGTCCATTGTCTACTTTGTTATAAGCTTAATTTCAAAACGGCACATGTCCAGCGAGGCAAATTTTTCAGTAGGTGTAAAAGAATCTTTTCTCTCTCTCTCTAGGTGCACTATAACTGTGGTAATTATCTAACATCGTAACTAGAGGCGTTGTTTGGTTACAGCACTAGAAAATTCGCAAAATTACAGTCCTTACCACCCCAGAAAATAAGCTTCTAAATTCGTGTCTAACAAAGACGCCGTAGCAACAACTATCGAACCAGTCGGGGCCGACTGCACCTTTGAAAATGCCTAAATGGTACCTTCAACTTACGCCCTGACCGACTCCTTCCGACATCCTTTCCCCTACCTTGTTTCGACCTTAGCCATAAATGCCTAAGAGCCGTAGATAAATTCAAATTCAAATTTCTGTTTTCCAATTCTTGTGTTTTAAACGCATGTCAGCCCAGAACATGCACAAATTCCCATAGACTTTTAAACTGTGTCACTGTATATATGTGTGTAAACTTTTGAGCGTGTTTTAAATGAAAGCTTTACCCAACAGAATGCGTGATACGTTTGTATCTAACCTTCATATGGAGGTAGCTCTTCGCCTAACCACAGTGGAAGCCATCGGTTGACAACGATATGCTGGTGCGTGGCGATTACCCATTTCCTGGCCTCGTTGAACACCCGCTCGCCATTCCAGTCGCTGTGTTTTGAGTGTAAGTAACGTGCGATGTGGTTGTGCCACCGAAACCACAGAACTCCAAAGGTCAACAGAAAAGCGTTTTCATTCCCTCGTGGATTGCCCAGCTCTGGAAAACAAAATAAATAGATAAAAAAGAAACGTTATTTAAAAAAGAAAACAGTTCTCATATGATTACTTTTATTTAACTAAGAGAAATTATAAATACCATGCTTAACAAACGTGTATTATTTACAGATAATAGTGCATGTTCTTCTGGGTATATAAAATGTACTGATATTCGAATTCAAGTTTATCTTACCGAGGTTTAGCCCAGTCAAATTAGATCAAAATATGGTGATCGAGGGGAAAAAATCCCGGAGTTTTGAAATTTGACCTGGTTGTTCGTTGGTACCTGCAGTACAACATACTAAAAATCCTGGAGGGTGGGGGTGAGCGGGGGGCTATTTTAAAGGTGGCTTTTCTACGTTTTTTGCATATATCTCCGTAACTAACAATGGTAGCAAAATTTAGTCTATATACAAAATTAAAGTAGATAAAATTTCCTACAAGAAAGCTCCTCTTCATTTCTGTCGTAGGATTAATATTTTCAAAGTTATATGGTGGACAAACTACTGGTTATGTAAATAAAAAAATAGTAGTATTTTTTTAAGATTTGTCATTACATTTAAAGCAATTTACGTGTAATTATGTAAATTTATGTTAATAATCGACATTGTCATGAATTAGGAACGTTCAAATAGGATGAAAGTTGGTATTATCGTGATATTAGGTAATATCGTGATAGTTTTGTTTTGCCGTGTCACGAAATAACCTCGCCCGGGAGAAGCTGCCTGTTGTTCGTATGTGTTTTGTAAAGGTCCTGCCAGTCAGCGAGCAAAATGGTGATAGGCAGAAACACAAGTGTTGACCAGAAGAAAGAAAGAGGAACTATTACGATACTACCTATATCACGATAATAACAACCTTCTCAATATGAACAATTAATCATTTAACATTCACTTTGTAATTAATGTTTTACCTTAAAAAATTATTTGTTCAAAGTTCCGGCTCTTCGGGCACAACCTCATCAAGCTCTTCGTTTTCTGGTGAAGGGGAATTAGTCCCCTCACAATTGCCACAGAGTGAAGTGCATTTTCTACCAGCCTTACGATATCCTCACCGTGCCCCACAACCAGTGGTACAGTTGCACAAAAGTGTCTTCAGGATTGAGCCGGGAGCTGCAGAGTCCTTTTGCCATTCTCTTCTTTCACGTGTTCAGTAGGTGCGACACCACCTCAGCCGTATACAGGAAAGGCAAAGCACTCATTGTGAAATTGTTTGGGAAAGATGAAAGTCTAAAAGCCATTGGAGATGTATTTTATGAGTCCTCATTAACACCAGAGACGGTGTCACAAGCTGGTGAGCAGATGGTTTTACCAATGCATCACGCTCGTCAAAAAGACATCAACAGCTATAGCAGGCACGGATCAGTCCAGTTGTCAATACAGTTCCAAATAATTTAATTTTTAGTGTAATGTATCAAAATTTTGTCCAATTATAAGCTGAAATGTTGACTGTAATATTAAGAGTACCATCCATAACGGCAAACATCCAGTGCCAGAACGTAGTCCGTAAGGGCGAATATAGCTGCCCAGAGAGCATGCCAGCTTGCAACAAGGTTGTCAGTCACTTGCTTTGAGCTTGTCAAACTTGATATTGTGTTGAACTTAATAAAGAAACATAAAATAAACTTGTTATTACATCATAAGTGGCTTCGTTGTAAAAACTAACCTAATTCAAGCTTGTTGGAGCAAGCAGATGTGCGAGGGTGCTTTATGTAAATTTTGTTTCGTTGCACTGTTGCTGTTGTCTTAGTGCTCTGAAGTCACATCACCTGCCTGGATTGTTTCGCTGGAGGCTAATCTTCAACCTTTTGATACAGGCGTCTCTTGCGATCCGATAAATTAAGAATAAATAGCGCTAGGAAAGTAAGCTAATGCATGTGATTCCGTGGTCTGGAGACTTCAGCATTGGATTTGTGTTCCAATGGACCTCGATGCAATTCCCATTCAGGGCAATGTTTTCATTTTTTAAGGAAATGTATTGTTTTTTCTTTCTTATCCTGTCGGTGCTATTTCAACATTAACTCTTGTAATCTAGACTGCTTAATTCAACTTGGTTCAAATTTTCTTGGCTTGACTTGCTAAGCTTCCATTAAGTTGTTCCACTTGTCGAAGTAAGCTTGATTCACTTTTGCTTCAGATCCAAATTGCTATGTGGGTGCACATCGCGGATATGATGAGGTTATTGCCCAAAGGATGTTCACACCAGCCATCTGACTGAAGTTGTGTAATGTTTTCCTCAGTCCCACTAGGCGAATGGCGGGATAGCACTCACAGTAGAACATTTTATGGTAAGTTTCATCATCCTTTTTCTCTAAACTTGTGACCTGCAAAGGCCATATCTCTCAGCTTCACAATGTTTGATAATTACTGTCAAACCAACATGATATAATGTTGAAACTGACTTCAAAGAAATAACACACAGAATACCTCTGTATTATTGCAACCGTTATTTTTATAGTGGTCAAAATCTAAATGTTTCTTATTACCACTTGATTTCTGTTGTAGTGCCTATTTACTCGAAAACGAAAATTAATTATTAAAAGTAAATTATACTTACTGAAAAATCTGCTCACTCTATCTGTATAATGTCTTTTAACGTATATATGATGGTTGAACGGTGGTGGTGGATTGGCCATAGGAAGTCTAGCCGTGTTGTATTCTGGAAAGAGACCACCTCCTTTATCCCATGTGGCTAAAAGACCATTCTTATCAACTGTTCCATTCGTATAAGTTCTCAAAACATCCGCCCATGCTTTTGTTGTTCCATATGTAAGTCCTCCGTCTAGCCATGGTGTGATTTCATTAAGCTAGATACAAGAATATACAAAGAAAAAGTCAAATTAATATTACAAACATTTACGTATTTCCTCTCTGAAGAATAAAAAAATACTTTCTACAACAGCATATAGGATGTGTGTATCTACTTTTACTTGGAGAGACGGTTATCTGGAGTGCATGTCATAAGTCTTTTAAGAAGGACTAATTGATCTGACTTGGATTAATGGTGTACTGGCCAATTCCACAGGAGAACACAAAGTGAGAAAACTGTTGATTTTATGTTGATAACACCGTTATTTAAACGTTGATACAACTTTGAATACAATGTTGAAAAGGTGGACATTAAATGGTGTTAACGTGAAATCAAAGTGTGTATTCTGGGGTTAAAACCTAGCGTCTCAACGTAGAAAGTCCTATTTTCGAAACCTTGACGAAACACAATTTAATCGAGTGTGCAATAAAAAAAAACACCATACCTGACTTACCTAACCTCCACGTACCCTTGGTCACTAATTATATTAAATTTCCTAATACGTTTTTATTAGTGTCGACGTTAATTTTCGACTTCCGAATTTTTTTCAGTTCCAGCTACTTCAATGGTTCCATATGACACCAAAACACCCAATGAGAAAAATTAGTTTAATTGAAGAATATTAATCTGGCCCGCCCGCGACCTAAAGTTTTGAAAGAATTTACATTCTACAATGTTACAGAGGTCTGTAATACAACTTTGTGATTTGGAAACAACTGTAGATAATGAGACCGTATCTTGGACAGGAGTAATCGAGTAAGAACCGCACCTAAAACTGCGCACTACGATCATGACGGCCATCTTGAAGTTCTCCATCTTGGATTCAGATAACATTTTTTGAATAGGAAGAGGGTCGTTTGACATATCGTTTTGGGATAGCTTTTCACCATAAACACACATCTGTCGTTATTTTCAACTTATCTCGAATAATAAAAGAGTTAAAAGGATATGGGAGGTCGTAATTAATAAGTTTCGTTTTAGTAAATATTAATTTTGGTCTCGCAATTTCAAAATTGTTGCAATCCATGTAGAAATACGCAAAATTTCTGCAAAATTTCTGTGGAAAATTTCAATACTATAAGATTTCAAATTTCAGACCTTTTTCTTATATTGTAGAGTGTAAAGGCATTCAAAACTTTGGGTCGCGGGCGGACCGGTTTAATATTCTTCAATTGAACTAAGTTTTCTCATGGATAACTTTGGTCCGACATGGAACCATTTTAAGGGTTGTGAGCAGAGAAATTTTAAAAAAACGGCCAACCTAGTGTATATATAAAAAAAATAAAAACAAAACCTCTCCAGGGTTCGATCCCGGGTTCTCCGTATTAGCTTTCCGAGATGCTACCAATACGCCAAATTGGCAATTGGAAATCAAGAGCTTGTCAGTCTTATTTATGTTTAAGGAGTAATGCGCCTGCGCGAGAATGGCCCCCGCTTTATGTATTGTGACACTACTGGTTAAAAGTTGAAAACAAGTAGTACAAGGCCCTTCCGTTAAGTCTGCACCATACTAACACGCAAAGAAAATACATCATACGTGGAACGTACAGAAATAGACTGGGCTACAGGTAGGATCTGGTAGCACCGTCATGACCTCGATTTCTGTGATTTTATTCGGCACTGTTTGAAAGTGGTGTTCGTCAACTCCTTTTCTGTTCGTCAAAACATGGCATTTTTCTGTCAACGGAGCATATACGCGATCCAACTGTTCGGCATAAAGCTCACCAGTAACAGTACGACCCACAGGAACAAGCTTAAAATGCAGAATCTTATCAACATTATACCAAACATTAAACATCATCTTATTTCCTCATCTGTCCTGTTTCATCTGGGCTTGAGCTTCTGCCCTCTTCATACCCACTATTCTCTGTTGTGCGGATTGCCCAGGAACACCCACATCTCATTCCTTGTAACAATATGCCTTTAGGATCGAAGGCTACATGGGTTTTATAACAGTTGGTGACACACTGACAGCCTCTGTGGTGCCTTCTCTTCTTCAGCTCATGCGAACATTGTCTTGGCTGTTTGGTGGTGTAATCGCATTGATGCAGCCGACGGTGTATTGTGTTTCAGGGAAGTAAGAACCAGGAGACAATAGATTATTGCAAAGAGATAGTGATATTGACCAATGGTGTCTCAGAAACGACGTGCAAATTGTATTCACAAAACAAAGCTTCACTAACAAAACACAGTATTATGTATGCTCAATTGCTCATACAAATTCACAATGCAGAAATACACATGGTAGAAATTATTAAGAACTTAGGCATAACTGTCGATTCCAAATTAAATAGATTTCCAAACAAATGTGCTTATTGTAGAATCTCGAAAAATAATTGGGCTTATTTTCAACCATTACTTTACACAACAAAAACTTTAGTTAAGTAAACTTATTGGGTTTATTTAACTATTACAGTACTATAGTTAAATAAACAATGTATTACATCACTATTACGTTACTGGGTTTGATTGGAACGAAATTTTCTATGTGGTGCTGATAAGATCCAAGTCTGAATATGTTCCAATGTTTGGAAAGACGGCAATTAGAAATCTGGAAGCTGTGCAAAGGTTCTTTTTTTTTAGATTATTCTCTGCCAAATCAACTTAACGTATTATTATTTTTAATTATCACTATTGGTGTGACTTTTCTCAAACTTGAATCTTTAGATGTTGATGCCAATTTTTTTAACAAAAAAGTTGTCGAATGAAAATATTATTTGCACTTATTTTGCTAAGAATCTGAGCTCTATTGTAGCTGTGTACCAAATGAGACATCATCGTCACTTTCTGACTACATCTGTCTACATTGCTCAACTGTTTCATTTGTAATTATGAATTTAATTAATATTTTGTGTATTTATAGTACTTTCTTGTACTCCATGTATCTGTATCTTCTTGTATCTGTATAGTTTTACAACATGACTGGTGCTATGTTGGCTCTTTAGTTGTTCAAAATATTGTACATTACACTACATTATTATTATTATTTAGTGTATAGACATTTGAACATCTCAGTGAAGTTTCACAAACTGGAAATGTATATATAATATCACTCTCAGGTCTGTATAACTATGTGAATGGCTTAGCTCTATGATCTGCCTAATTATGAAGTGAATACCTGTTGTCGAGGGTTATTTGGAGAGAACCCTGTTCTCATATCATAACGAGTACGAAGCACTGGCATCTCAGTGTGATCTGTTTCGTTTCTGTAGCGGTGGCCTTCAGGTATTTCAATGTTGAAATACTCTGGAGGACATCCTGCTCTTTGGGCATCTAAGATCTCTTCAACCACTTGTTGACCTGGAACAAAAAAAAATATCAGTATCATCATGCTATTCGTGCATAAGCTGAAATTTAAAACCTTCAAATAATAAACTTACAAGTTATAACCAACATGTTATATTTTATTTTCAACACTATTGAACGGAAGAAGTGTTGATCAGTAGATCCTAAATTCACTATTCAATCTCTCATGGGTAGTCCGTAATTCAGTCCAAAATCTATATATCAAGTGCAGAAGCCAAGTGCAGAATAAGTGACGAATTAAAAAAAAGTTTGAGGTAATGTTTCATATGTAACCCGAAATACTGTATATGTGAGAGAAAACTGTCATATTCCGGAAGATGCAGTGTTTGAGGACGCCAAACGGATTGGAGACAATGGAAATTGCGGGTGCAATGTTGTAAGCTTCGGGTATACGTAAAAATGACTATCTCCGCCATTGATACAACATTACAAACATTGCAGTGCTGAATTTTATGAAGATACTACCTGATTTCTCACCGAGATCCAGAGATTTCTTGCGGTCTTGCGGGGTGTCAAACCGAAGAACTAAGAAAGCCGTTGCTAATGAATTGAAACTAAGAATTTTCATGGCAAATTTGCCCACTTGAAGGTAGGCAACCCGGCGAACTACATTGTGGTATGGGTTGCTCAGCCTATAAGGACATAACTGACAAACCACCCCTAGATCACCCCGTCGGGGACCCCTAAAGTCGTCAAATGTCTGAAGTTTAAATGTAAATTAACTTGAAAAAAGTTACATTCCCTAATCGTTTCTTCCTGAGTATATACTAGAACTGACTATCGGTATTTGTTCAGCTGGTTATTTCATTTTTTTGTATTCTACTATACTAGCAAAATAAAATACCTGTATTGCCATGTGCTTATTTTGTTCTATAATATATTTTAGGCTAAATTAATATAAAAATAGCTAATTAAGTCAAATACGTACAAACTACTCACCAAAAAATACAAGCAAAGCGGTTCGGCCGGCTACTGATTTAGTACCCAAATCACCACTCATTAGTTGATCGCTAAGTTTAAGAGGGTTAGGTCGGTTTTCAACAGGTTTATATACGCCATCTGAATATGCAGCAGGTGTCCGACGTAATAATGGAGTATCTGAAAATATTAAATTATTTATTTTAGTTGAATTTAATCATAATTAGACTCTATAAAATAGGAATTTAAAAAACACTGGAATTAGGTCTCTTTAAGGCATTTTACAATAGGTGGTTCTGCAGGGTATTCGGAAGAATCTGGATGCGCGTGGTGCTGTTCATAATATAGAGTGTGGATTGTCATATTCATTCAATTTTTTTCTGACAAATATTATTCGGATTTATTATATCCGGTTAACGGATACAAAATCTCAAGACGAATGAAATCCGGATAACCTCATCAGAATCTCATCTAAATATCCGTCATTCGGATCTAATCTGGATATCCGTCATCGGAGTTTTATGATTTATCTGCCATCCTGAAATTATCTACTTTTTTCGGATATCGATCATCTTGATTTATTAACCATCCGTTTTTTATCCGTTTTCCGGCATCCATATATTATCCATTACTCGAATTTGTCATCCCTATATCAGTTATCCGAATTTTATCCGCAATCTGGATATCCGTCAACATAATTTTATCTTGGATCCGGATATATATCATCCGAATTTTCTCAAATGGATACTGGATCATGTGAGATCCGGCTATTCTAAGGTGACAGCCTTGGATGGGTAAATTCTATGCAGTTGGAGTGTACTATCTTCGTTTTACTTGCCGTGTTAACTTGGTTGATTTCGGTATCTGGTAGCTGGTTTGAAGTTCCTGCAAGAAGCGGCTATATGGAAAGTGCTACACAAAAGAAGAGTAGGACTGAACATCTGTCGTGCCTCTTCCGTATGTTAGCTTGACTCCAGCAATCCTTCAACCATATAAAGCTGCATCCTGTGTGTTACTCAGGAAGGAGCAAAGTATGGCCAAGTTCATAAAATAGCCACACTTGATCAACTACTTTGCACTGAAGCATACGATATGGTTTCGATCACCCCCACCCCTTTCTCTCTTGAAATTCCTTTCGCAACATTTTTCATTCCTCTCCATGCATTCCATCTTCTCTCATCATTAATGCAGTCAATATGACATGTCATGGCTGGGAGTGGTTTAGAAGGACTGTGGAGTACAGTATACGATAAACGCAGCTCAGTTTGTATGATGAGTGTTAAGAGTTATCTGTGCTCTTTACATGACTGAGGAAGCTCTCATTAACGCTTTTGCTGCAGATGTACGAGCCTCTCCCAATTAAGGATGAGTTAAAGAGCAGTTTGATACCACTCTCCAGTGTGACATTGTTTTTCTCTGCCAGTAAAGAACTTTATTGGTAAACTACTGGAAACTACAAAAGAATCTGGCCGTACTCAACGCTTCTGGATTTATTTAATCGATATGGTGGAGATGATTGCCAGAGTAGAGAGAAGAGGAAACTACACCGCACTATATTCAATTCATGCTTCCATTCCTTTGCGCTCCAGGCCAATTTAATTACTCCAAGTAAGCTCACATCTACCTTCAAGAAATGCTTAAACTTCAGTCGACCTTGCCCAAAGAAAAATTCTACAAGTTTAAAACACAAGGTTACCATTAGCTGTAGTAGGAAGTTTTGGTGTAGAATTTTTAGTGACCTGCAATTGAAACGTTTTGATGAGGGCTATGAAGAATAGTGGTGGCCTGATTCGGAGCCGAGGGATTTTATCTTGCACTATTGCTACATGGGTGCACTCCATGCCAGCATTCTCAACAATACTGGAAACGGCAGTTACATTTACTGATCGTGAGTTCACCTCCCCGGAACAGCATGTTGACTTGTTGGAGATTCGTCAAACACGCAATGCCAAAAACGTTCAACGCTTCATCGACTTGTTCCGGAAACATAATCTATTCAAGAGAACATCTCAATTTGCATCCTTGTCTAGCGGCGTGTTAGCTGATGAGTATGTAAATTGCGATAAGATAGTTGAAGTTGTATTTGTTGTAACGAAGAAGATTGAGGGGAAGAAATTCAGTGACATTCATCTCAAATGGAAGTCAACTGCGAAGTCTCGTAATAGCATAACGAGATCCGTAATACTGCGTAATGATTGCAACCCAACCATCTTCTTCATCAAATGGTATGCAAGTCAGGACAGAAGAACAGCTGTCGAAGAATTTTGAATTTTAATTTTCTACGTATTGCTTCTTAATAAAGGAGGCTTAATGAGGAAGGGTACAAAATCATCCATAGTGTCGATTTTGTAGTCGACGGTCAACCCAATTAACACCAATAATTAGTTCAATACTAGTATGTCCTACATCTCCATCGTATCGCATGGCAGCGTCCTGCGACTTTTCAAACAGTGTGTCAACAGTATACAGTATAATTCATTGCACATTATGACAAGAAATGGTCGTATTTGATGGGTATGATGGAAGAGCGAAGACTCATAGAAGACTTGCCACGGGCACGCAGTAGTAGAAGATTCTTTTATCGTCACTCAAAGAGAGATTGAATTTCTCTAACAGCAGTAATGAAATGTGACTCATCTCCCTTTTCAGCAGTCACGTGCAGAGAGCAGGATGCAAGGTACTCCAGGCCGAGACAAATGCTAATGTACTGATTGTGTTCCTTACATAGACCAAAATATGGATTGAAAAAGTATCGATTGGAGAAGACAGATTTGCTACTTCTGATTGCCCTCGCTTCACCGAAGACCTGTTTGAAGATGGTCATGTCAGGAACAAAGACTCGTCCAGAGAAGATTCACTATATTGGAGCCACTCAAGATGATATAAGGGAAATGAGGGACTTTCTTCTAATTATACATGCCTTAACATAATGCGATTTTTCCCAGGCCTCGTGGTCCAGGCGGTAACGTCGCGAACTCTGGATTAGTAATAGGTAGGTACGTGGGTTCAAACCCCACGGCTGTCTATCCTGACTGAGGTTTTCCAGGGTTTCCCGCAGTTTCACCACACGAATGTCGAGCTAGTTCTTTAAATAAGACCATGGCCGCTACCTTCCACACATCCTCTATCTACCCTAACCTATCCCGAGCTGAGTCAAAGATGCCTAAAGGCCATAACTGAATCCCAAATGGGATTCTATTTCAGTCATTTATCGAAAAGGAAAGTATAGCCTTTCGAAAAACAGCGCACCGATAAGCGGCTCAGAGAAAATTGTGTGTATTCAATAAATCCCCAAGCATCAGTTGACGCTGGTGAGGATTTTCTCTGTCACTGTATGGATCAAAAGGGGGTAGAAACTTGTAAGTCTTACGTCACTAGATTTAAATGAAAACAATCGCCAAGCACAGTTCAACCACAAAGTAAATACAGGTACGTATATACTTTGTGGTTCAACTTAGCTGTACTTCCTGCAACATCAGCAGCCGCTCGTGAGCACTCTTCCCGAGTGCTTCATCAGGGCAGCAATGGCGTGTTGTTTGGTGGATGGTTATTTGCGTTCCTAGATGACTTGGAATGTCACTGTTCCAGAAGAGCTGATGTATCTTGTCTCCTGTTGCTGTACAGACTCTGTCAAAGAAGTTGTGAGTGTCGTCGCAAAAGCATTTCAACACGCTCAACAGTGTACATGTACTGTGTAGGTTGCAGCAACAAGGATATAGACGAAGTATATACGGGTGGATTTGCACGTACTAGAACAGAAAGTCACAAATAACACCTAAGAAGTTATTTTTAGTTCTATGTTTTGTTGTTGGTTTTTTTTATATCTTAAATTTAATGTGCTAAACATGTGTAAAATATAATATTCTAAATATATTGTCGTCATCTTGAATGAAATTGTATAATTGCGGACCTCAATTTGCCAAACAATTGTAACTATAAAATCGCTTAAATTCTTTTTTGAAAAACAGTGTAAACCAATTACCAAAGTGTAACAATATCCCAAGCCTTACAATAGTCTTGCATTATTATCTTGAATATCTTGGGCAGATAATTATCGCAAAACTTAATCCCTTTCACAGCTGAACCAATATGACCAATATTGTGAGAAAACCCGAACCTGGATTCTTTGGAACTATTTGACTTGATAAGTAAAGCGCCCCGACCATTTTGGAAAACATTTCTGTTTGTCTTTTTAAATGTCTGGTTTCAAGCGCAATTGCATTATTTTCAAACCAGAAAACTCGAAAACTTGGTTCAAAAATTATTTGCTTTTATATATATATGTATATTAACGAAACTTAGAGTTGGAAATGAAGCATTAACTTGTAACTTAGCCCCATTATAGTACTTTGGGAAACACCAGTTGGAAATTTTTGTAATAGTTTCCGCGGTAACACAAGATTTTGAAGACTAATCACAGTTGTGGACCATTTATACAATTATTTTATGCTTTTGTTAAAACTATAGTAAAAATTAAGATATTACATTGATTCTTTGTGATCATGCAATGTTTTTGGACAGCACCTGTTGACAAATCTTGTTACGCCAATAGTTTTCATGTGGCCCCAAAAATGTCAGTAAATTTGAAGTACTTGAAACATAAATATAAATTTAAAAAGTGAACATTGTATTTTCGATTCTTATATACAGAAACATTTCAGTTTTACAATAAATCGTTAATCCTATTAAAGAACTTATGAACAGAACTAAGCAAAATACAGTTGTTTTTCGTTTCATGTTTGCTTATATTTTTCTTCTTTCTGAGTCAATTTTTCACTCTTTCTTAATATTGAAGTTGATCGTAAGAAAAGGGTCCAAACCGTTGTCGCACTAATCAGATGCAAGCATAGCGTATCTAATATAACAATGTAAGATACGTATATCACGAAAATTTTGATTGATGAGCTAGGCGTCCGGACAAATTTTGGGTTGTTCCCAAAAAGAGGAAATTAGCATGTTTTAAATATTTCTAAACGATGCTTTTCAGCACTCTATGATAATGAACAGGTTTGAACAGAAAATATGTAGCTAATTCATGTTCCACATCCAAGAATTTCCTCACTCTTTCATCGAAAGGTCTACCATCAACTACACTCAGCACACAAGAGTCAATTATAAGGTCTTGATTATCGTTTTTTCCCATGTCCTTCTTTAAGGAAGCTTTGCGAGTTCTTCCTTCATGGTGCGAGCACGATAACAAATATTGTTTGGTCAGTTGGGACTACTAACAACATCTTATTGCTTTATTGACTAGTTTTCGCACCCTGTGACTATAGTCTATCTTCCAGAAGATTGGTATGTACATCAACAGTTGCTAATGGAGAGGTTCCACAGATGATTCATGTCTTGGCCGCTGAAGAAGTTATCTGGTCTCCTGTCGAAGGCAAATCTACTTTCTCATAGTGTCAGTCCGACAATAACTTCTTGATTGCGTCATAGGAAAAGTGTTTATATGCTTCCATATAGTACATTGTGCAAGAAAAGTGTAAATTTAAATACTTATTAATTGTCAGAAGTATTACTGATGATTCTAACGTGTATAAATCATTATTGGAAGATACCACGATAACCCTACAAATGAATATAATCAAAATAGAGTAATTAATTAACATAAATATTGAAATTGATACTGAGAATAACAATAGAGGCGGTAGCCGGATAATGAACCCATCAGGTGTATGACCCCTTCTCGGGAGAATCTTTAATTCGATGCACAGTGTTAAAATCTACTCGCGTACAAAGCCTTGTTTCAATATCTTGTAAACAGAGTGCAAGTTAGTGAGTTGAATGGACCCATGCACTTATGAGTAGTTGTGGAACGCAGTAAACATCAGTACACAGTTAGTTTGTGAAAGGCACTGTAAATATTCTAAGCGTCTTTTGTGTAAATCAGGTATTCTGTGTGCGATCTGAGTTGTATCAAGTGGAAACAAATGAGAAACGAAAAAAAGAAAGGAGGAGATATGACGTAAATAAAACTTTCAATCTTTTCTCATGGGCCTTTTTACAGTTACCACCTGAATCATGTGATTATGCGGAAATGCAATTAAATGATATTACCGGTAATTAATGTTGGTTTGAGGTGGATACAATGCAATTTAGTAACTACATTTAATAGTAGTTATTAGGTAAGACCTTTCTGCAATATTACCTTTTACCTTTTCTTACTATATAACCCTAAATCATCATTCGACTTAATTTGCGTTATATTTTTAGCAACAACTCATATTAACTCTTTAAAAAGTGGTGCAAGGATGTACTCGCCTCAGAATTCGTATTTAACGTTTAGAAAATGATATCACTTGATTCTCGAGAAAAAGTCAAACATTCAGATTTGAATGTAAAACATAATTTCAACACTGTCGTCTTTCAGCCTTCAAGGAAATGTAGTTTGACTGGTTTCAGAATACTTTAGGATTTGGGTCTCGAAACAAGTCATTAGCTTGAGAAAAAGTATCCGAAAACTTAAATAACTAAATAATAATAATAATAACTTTTTAAAGACATGCTTTTCTTAAACAATTTGTACTAAAAAGTATAAAATAATTTTGTTTATGAATGACTAAAAAGAAAAGCATGGGGCACGCCAATTGAAGGATTTATAAAGTGATTCTATATGAGAGAGCGCCCCATGCTTTTCTTTTTAGTCATTCATAAACAAAATTATTTTATACTATTTTAGTACAAATTGTTTAAGAAAAGTATGTCCTTAAAAAGTTTTATACTATTTTTTTTAACAATTTATCCAATGATTACACGTTGAAAAGGCGTACATTAAGCCGTGTCAACGTGATGAAAGTTTATGCTACCGAGACATATTTTGCTAATCATCGTACGATTTTTCTATAAGCGACACTTTTCTCTGGTTCCTTTCTCTTTGTGTTTTGTAAATATAATAGTGTTGATGCCTTTGAATAATCACAGAAGAGTCCACTTGGGTGATCATAGATAAAGATGCTAATGCATTCATTCAAAAACTAAAAGAAAATGTCTTACCTACAGCTCCTAATTCAGGATGGGCCAAGTTATTGTACCACCCATCGTACCCTTCAAACTCCGGTGGTTCATCGTGTTCCGGTATTGTGATATGGCAATCACAGTTACTTTTGCAGCTCTCGCAGCAGCCGTCGATCAACCATTCAAGAAGGCCTTCTTTGGCTTTCGTATTCTTATAGTCTTTAAGCCACTCTTCTTTTCCAGGTTTTTGAGTACAATCCACTGTAATATACAACGTTAGCGTGTGTAGTAAACAACCAACAGCTGTACAAGACATCACAAAAGCTTCTCTAAATCTAAACATGTACCAGGATTATTATTTCCTATCCTTCTCAGAACGCGTTACGAAGTTACCTAGTGGACTTCGTTCTGGAAAATATGTTTATAGTATAAAATTACAACGATTCTAAAATTTTGGGGCTACTTTTAATTTTACCACTGCCTGGTCCTCTTGTAGACCACCATCACCGCTTAAAGAGGATGACAATGGACTGAATAATGTATAATAAAAAGACACCGAAAGAAAGGTTGTATCGGAACGTATCACATTGTTCGGCGTATCGTTACTCAAAGTGAATAAACTAATAATAATATGAATGGGATATGATCCATAGGTTGCATGCAGTTACCTAGTCTATACCGATCTCATCAACCTCCATCAGATTGAAAACGGTCACGTAAATCAAGATCGCTCACTTCAAATGAGGAGTCTAGAAGCCAAAGAATACATGTGACATTGAGGAATAAAAGAGAAATTCGAGATATACCCAAAATGTGCTGAGCATGGGGCTGGGAGGAGACAAAATAACACTCGTAAATATATACAGTCAATTCTCTATGCCAGCTGATATCTTTGTACATAAACTTGAACGAATTTTGGAGGGGTTTTATAGGGGAAATATAATGATTTTGGGAGACATAAACGCTAAATCACCGCTTTGGCACTGCCCTGAAACGGACGGAAAAGGAGAAAAAATACGAAGACATAATACACCTATATCAACTAGTTGTCCAAAACAAGGCAGACCAACCTCCAATTTTTCAGGGAAGGACTGGTGCGGCAAGTAACATAGATGTGACTTTGACATGGGGCAACCTGAACACATACATAAGGATGGAAAATTATGGAAGATGTTACCACGAGCCAGCACAGCGTCATTGGCTTCAATATAGACCTAGCGAACACAGATGATAAACAATTTAACGAAGAACCAAACAAAATTAACTATAACGTAAAAAAACTAAACTTAAAAAAATTAATAGAGAAATTAAAACTACCACAAATCGAAGAAAATGCTGATCTGGATGACTTGGCAAAAGAGATAGAAAAAGAAACTATTGAAGCAGTAACGAAAACGGCACCGACACCAGGAAATAACAACAACCGCAAATTGCTCTGGACTCGAGAGTTTGGATATATTAAAGAGAAAAATGAAAGCAAGCAGAAAAAGCTACCGAGCGGCTGGAGACCACAAACTGAGAAGAATAAGACTTAACAACTATAGACAAATAAAGCAAAAATTCAAGAAAGAATTGTATGAAACCAAAAGGAAAACTTGAGCTAAGTTTGTGGATTAAAACCTATGTAATGATATCTGGGGTATACCTTATAAGATCGTAATGCAAAAAATAAAAACTAAAGGGATATTACATACACTAAAGAAAGAAGATGACACATACAAAAAAACTGTCGTGAAACAATTGAACTACTAGTCACAAAACTATTCCCGGGTGACCAAGTAGAAGACGATAATGAAGAAAATTAAAGAATATTACAAGAGGAAACATACACCCCTTATGAAATTAACAACCAAGAGATGTCATGGATAACCAATGAAGAAGTAGCAGCTGCGATAAAGACCCTAAAACCACATAAAACTCCGGGCCCAGACCAAATTAGGAACGAGATTTATAAAGCGATACCAGAATACTGGTCTCCGTACATGTCGAGACTATTCAACGAATGCCTGAAGCAGGGAAAATTCCCAAAAGCATGGAAAACTGCAACCCTCATTGTATTGTTAAAAGAAGAAGATAAACCAAAAGCTAGCCCAATGTCCTACAAACCAATCTGTCTGCTAAACGTAATTAGCAAAATATTTGAAAAGTTATTGATAACAAGATATTTGTAAATAGAGTAAAACTTGAACAGTGCAGAATCAAAGAATCTTTACTACACAATGATGCCAGAAACACCTCAAAACAACGATTTTAATTTTTCGAGTGAAAACAAAGCTCCTTCAATTGATCTACACACACCAAAAGTGATAGTTAATTCTAATCGGAACCAAAACGATACAATACCAAAAATACAACAACAACAACAAGCCAGTTCAAACATTAAAATAAATCAGAATAATAACAGCACAAATGAATAATTCTTAATCCAATTTAAAGAAAATTAAGATATGTATCCTGATAAAACTACACAACAAAATGACTCATACCTAATTACGAATAAATACAGCACAAGTATCAAAATTCAAGAACCTTCACTAGTTACAAATGGAAATATCAATCAGATCCAACGTAGTACAAGTAATGAACTCAACAATCCATTGACTGATAAAATCAAACTTCTTAATTGGAATTAATGCAATTTAGTACAGGAAGAGACACATAGAACATCATAAGAATCAATGAAACCTCAGATAAGACAAAAGAAACTTCAACGAATAGGTGAAAACATAACAAGTTCATTCAAGAATCTAAAGAATGGTCCTAGATTTGGTCCTAATTCTCAATTATATGCAGAATACAAGGAACTCAAAAATCAAATCTAATAATTATTATAGGTGACAACCTAACCTAATGATTTTATACTCAACTATGTTAAGTGTTCTCGTGTTTACTTTCTATTAACTATTTATTCTTGTTCATTTTGTTTTTATTTACTTGTTTGAATTATGATGGAAAATCAACTTAAACTTTAATCTTACAACGAGCGAAGCAAAAGAGCTAAAATTGATCTTCAGTTATTTACTGAACTGAACTGAATTGAACTGAATATATATAATGTCTAATACATATTCAACGAATCAGTAATAAATAACTGAAGTTTATATGTGTGCATGATTCTGTGCGAATGTGTTATTTGATATTCCGAAAATGTAAACTGTAACCTTAATTTTTCTTCAACATTCTAGCCGAGAATTTTTTTTAGTAAGAGTGAGATTATCTGAAATAGGTTTTAACAATCTGACTAATCAAGTTTAAGGAATTAATATATGCAAAAGCCATTTACATTTGATATTGATGCATATATAAACATAAATAACTCTGTAGCATTTTTGCCCAAGCTTCTACAATCTACATGATGCCCAATCTTATAGATTTACCTGGAGCTGGAATTGTAGGTGCTGGTGGGAGCTCTGGTGGAAATACCGTTGCTGGAACTTCTGGTGGTGGTTGTTCTGGCTCCTGAGCTCTAATTGCAACGGCATTAGCAATTATCAATACTGTCAGGATGATCCACTAAAAAGAAAATATAGTTTTAAGGATTTTCTTCATCAATGCAAATTATAGTCTAAGGATTTTAGAGAACTGTTATTAAAAAATTAGAAGGAAATGAACAGAGTTATATACTAGGATATCCTTATTGAAAATACTAACAGTATCGGAAATATGTGTGTTGTGCTTCGGTCACCATTTTGGAAACTGGAGACCACGTTTTTATTTTATGCATATTACTTCTGAACCGCCACAGATATACAAACATGTCAAACAAAATGATTCTTTATAATAAACGAATAGTTTTTATATGTACAATTTGTTATGTAGAAATAAATATTGAAACAAATATCTGATATATTCATTTGTGTTTTAATAGATTTTTCTATTTCGAGAGGTAATTTCAGTTTTGACTAGTTTGTTCATGTAAAGCGGTATTTTTCTTTCATTTTCATTCACAATAATTGATTACAAACCGTTCTTTGTTTGATTATATGTCGGCTCCACAAGTCAAGGAATACTAGTCATATTGACAATTAATAAAGTTCGAGGTAATCTTTTATATATAACCCCAAATATATGCGACACAAAACTGTCATATTTTGCACAAAGCAACCTTGGACCTTAATGTGCCAATGTACAAAATATGGCAATTTTGGGGTTATATATAAAAGATTACGACAAACTTTTCTTATAGTCAATGCAAACTAGTGACTCTTGACTTCTGGAGACAACGTGGTTTTGTAACCTTTCTCCTTCCTCCCTTGAGCATCATGTCTACTGATGTATTAGAATAGGGAGAACTTACAGGCACAAGTAGGAGCACACCTCCCATCATAGAAGTTGAAGATGTTATACAACGACTGAAAGTAGTTTTAACTGCAAGTAGTAAACCGAAAAAACATTATAAAAGAGTAAACACAAGCTTACGCAGTTGGCACGTGATGGCCGAGTCGCGTATTCGCTTCAGAGCATTAAATTGATACCAGAGAAACGTTTGAAAAATCTTGCAAGTTTCAAGTACGAGCAGCAACACCAACATGTCGACCCAGAGCATTCCACGTGTGTCCGAAAGAATTAAGATTCCGAGACTTTGGTTGCTTGTATATTAGTCTAGTCACTTTAGGATGAAAATGGGGTCAACCTAGAACAAATTGTAGTACAAACGTTTTCAACTGTATTTATACCAGAAAATGGTGTTAAAAATGATGCAATAAAGTCTACCACTCTCTGCCTCTGATAAGCTTCGAATTCGACACCCTGCCGGCCCTATGAAAACGATAGTAAAGAATAAGTCGAAAGTCTGAAAACAGACTTGAAATTAAAAAACGGGCAGAGGAAGTAAGACCAAATGTTGGATATACGTACACATAATATAGTCCTTGTGCCAGAAGCCAAAAAACGATGCTTTGGTAGAAAATGGGGGACCAGATGAAACTTTCAGCACTTGTATACTGGCATGTATAGAACACGAAAATACGTAATGGACATTCCAAAAATATAGCTATCCAAGATGGCGACCATTCAAAATGGTGACTATTGCCAATTTTCAATGTTACATATATCAGCATCGTATTACCAGATTTCGATGGTTCCTTTTCTAAATGAAAGATAATTTCTATTACTTCAGTTTTAATTATGAGCAATATTTTCATAAATCTAATAGTTTTTCAGTTACCGAAATGCTAATAACCGAAATCAGTTTTATTTAATACTTGACTGAGGCATATTTTAGGTTTAGGTGAAAATTGATTTTTAAAAAAGGAGGAAATACAACATTTTATGCATAATATTTTCTTATTTATATTTATGTTTGAAAACTACTATTTTTAGACAAATAAATACTTTTGCAAAAGACACTACTTTTACTTGTCTTTTGCAAAAAACAAGAGCAATAATACGCTAACCGATAATCTGAACCAGAGCAATGACTGCATATTTCTGTAACAACTGCAAAGCAGAGTGGCAAGTACAACAGTTTC
This sequence comes from Lepisma saccharinum, assembly GCA_022664845.1. Taxonomy (NCBI): domain Eukaryota; kingdom Metazoa; phylum Arthropoda; class Insecta; order Zygentoma; family Lepismatidae; genus Lepisma; species Lepisma saccharinum. Next base: position 41,990 of record JAGDQP010006736.1, on the reverse strand, counting down.
TGGTGCAGATCCTCCAGCGATCCATTCCTTTCCTTCAGCCTCTGATATACTTAAGAGTACTTTCCAAGTTTTCGTATCTAAATCCCTGTCTGAAAATTTGCGCTTTCCAATATATCCTTGCACCATGGTAGTTAGCAACTATCGACTTCACCCACCTTTGGATGTAAATAATTTTATTGTAGCTCATTGGCACTTCCAATCTTTATTTTCTTAGAATACATGCCACAAGTAAACTTTCCAATTGTCTTGAATAACTCATCTGGAATAGTTCACTAGGCTTCTGAATGTTGTGACATACATTCTGTCAAGAAAGTACCGGGAATTGTACATTTACAAAGCCCACTTAAAGGGAGTGTTGAAATTCTTCTTGTCGCTACGTTAGCACAACTGCCCTCTATGCTCACGCGGAGTTTGAGCGCCATCTGTCATTTAGTTTGTTTACAGTGCTCCATTTGTCAGTTCATCTCAAGTGTGTGTGTGTGCGATGTTTACAATGGATAAAAATATCGAACAAAGAATCTGTCTTAAATTTTGCATTGCAAATGGAATTTCGTGTGCCGAAGCGCTGAAAATGTTACATAAGGCTTACGGTGAATCGACTTTATCAAAAACACGTGCGTATGAGTGGCACAGTGCATTCAAAAGCGGTCGAGGTGTATGGGAAGATTTGTCTCGCTCAGGTCGACGTCTTCAACTGAACTTAACATCGCTAAAGTAAAGGAAATGGTGACTGAAAATCGTCGTTTAGGTCTGAGAGAGATAGCTGCTGAAATTTATGTGTCTCACGAATCAATTAAAACCATTTTAAACGATTGTTTGGGCATGAAACGCGTTAACGCTCGAGTCTCGATTAATGCCGAAAGACCTGAATTTTCTGCGAAAACTCAATCGTGTAAGGGTCGCTGAAGACATGCTACAACTAGTCAGTTCCGACCCCACATTCATAAAACGCATTGTAACTGGTGATGAGACATGGGTTTACGAGTTTGACATGCAAACCAGTCCACAAGCTTTGGAATGGAGCCTTCCAACTGAGCCGAAACCGAAAAAACACGTCAAAGTCGATCAAAAGTGAAGGTGATGTTGACAGTTTTTTTCGATTATCGCGGTGTTGTGCACTCGTAATTCTTGCCAGAAGGTGAGACAATAAATAAAGAATATTATCTTAGCGTTATGCGGCGTTTGAGAGAGCGAATTCGTCGAAAAAGGCCAGATTTGTGGAAAGAAAACTTCATGTGCACCACGATAACGCACCATCTCACAAGGCTATCATTGTGAACGAATTTCCGGCCAAAAACTCAACAAATCTTATCGAACAACCACCGTATTCCCCTGATCTGGCTTCGCCAAAACTCAAATTACCATTTCGAGGCACCCGTTTTCAATCAATAGCAGACATCAAAGAGAATTCGCGGCGAGTACTGAAGTCGATTCCGGAAAATGCGTTTCAAAAATGTTTTAATGATTGAATTATTGGTTGGCATAAGTGTATTATTTCGGAAGGGGCCTACTTTGAAGGCGATACAATAAGTCTGGATGAATAATGCATATTTTGTGTTTTATTGACCAATTCCCGGTACTTTCTTGACAGAATGTATTTTGTGCTGTTCCAGTAAACCTTTTGATCTTCTGTTCCAGTAAACCTTTTTACCTTTCCTTGTCTTGCAAATACACTAACACTGTCACAGCCTGACCTGAATGGAACCTTATTACAGCTGATATTATTTCTTAATAAATTTCTGAGGCATTTTGGCCAATATCAAGTACTTTCAGTTAGTTTCTAACACCTTTCACAATGCATTTACTTGCTTTAACCTGTTTGTACAGTAAAACAGAAAAACAAACTTTTTGATAGTAGTGATTTCTTAGATCTATATTATCGGATAGTATTGCCCTTTTATTCAAATAAAAGTATATTTTGGGAGCAGCATATTTTGAATTTGAATTTAATTTTAAGACCTTTATTCAACTTTGGTTCAGACCGCATGGATGATGAGGTGAACTAGTGAAATAAAGAAACTGGGAGGAAACGGGAGAACCCCGAAAAAAGCCACGCACACGGTGTATGTCTGCCACAAAGTCCATATAGCATGAGCAGGGGTCGAACCGACCACCCCTAGCATCAGAGGTGTGCGCTAAACCATTGACCCACTGCGGCCCAGCAGCTTCTTTAAAGTATATATATTTATCTAAAAAAATATCGTTTCTTAATAAACCTTAAATAAGAAAATTATTGCAAATAAACATTTTTTTTTATTTAAAAAAATCACTTAAAAAACTAAATATACCTAAGTAAATATTAAATCAAATAATTTAATGCACATTTTTATATTTAACAAAAAAAATCTATTAGTTTTATGAAAATATTGGTCTTAATTAAAACTGAAGTCAATGAAATGATCTTTCATTTGAAAAAGGAATCATCAAAATCTCGTAATGCGATGCCGATATATGTAACATTGAAAAAATGGTGCTAGCCACCATTTTGAATAACTACCGTTTTGTGATGTCTATCACCTATATACGTGCTCTTCATAGACAAAGTGTTCAAGAGCTGAAAGTATCATTTGTTCCCCTCCCCCCCATTTTATATCCAAATATCATGTAGCCTTTTCACGCATTACTGCCCCCGCAATGTTACCTCGTATTGCAGAAAGTTTCAAATAATTGTCCATATCTCGCGTTATACTTGTCAGATTTAATTGATCTTTTTTTTAATTAAAGCCTGAGTTACAAGCTATATTTTATGTACGAACATAGTTTTCTCTAAAACCAGTCGTTTCAAAGTAAAACATTAAACAAGAAAATATTTTAGGTTAAAATGAAACATTTTTACATTCAACTGTAATGCTATTAGATTTATGAAAATATTGCTTATAAATAAAATTGTAGCCAAAGAAATGATCTTTAGTTTTTTTTTTTGTTTTTTTTTAATTTTTTTTTAAAGAATGATCGAAATCAGATAACTCAGAGCCGAGATATGTTAATTTTAATAAATAGCGTCGCCCGCCATCTTGGATAGCTACATGTTTGGAATGCCCATCACGTATTTTCGTGTTCTATACATGCCAGTGTACAAGTGCTGATAGTTTCATCTGGTTCTTCTACTTTATACTAACAATTTTGTCTTTCACAAGAACTAATACGGCCGGAATGGCTCTACCTGATAGAAGACTGCGACGTCACCTATCTGCGCATAGGTTTCTGTTTTGTACAAATTACTACGTCACTGTTAGGTTGTGTCTTTTGTTTTATAAATTCTTTTATTTCCTTTTTATTAATTATATTTCACACGGCACATTTGTCTCAAAGTCTAAATAATGTTCTATTTTGTGCTGAAGATTATGGGATATTTGAAGTTGTCAGGTATGAAACCGGAGTTAATTCACAACGCTTAAACTAAGTATGCAAGAGCGTTTGAGTGTATAAATACAAAATCCCGTGGTCCATTATAATACATTTGCTTTGAATCCATGTATAAGAAATAAATATTATAATTCAGTGCATTTGCATAATTATTAAGAATGTTTTACGCAATAATTAAATAATGTTTCAATGTATGAATGTAATTAAACAAAGAAACGTAACTAGTTTCTTATGGCGTATGTGCCGTTAACACTTCAGACCGAGGTTCAATAAGGACGTGTACGCCCATGTAACTCACTTCATCGCAGGCTCTGAGACCGTGTTTCAGTATGGGGCTTATACAGTAGATTCCTAGCGGATCTGCAACGTATACACGTACAGTCGTATTCAAAAACGTTTATTGGAGTTATTACCGCTGTACTAAGGAGTGATTGCCAATGTTAATAGATAGTTAATTACTCGTTAGTTCAGCCCTAGTCATTTCAAAGAAATGTTTCTGAATAGGGCTGGTAGTCTTTTATTCTGTGGTTACCGTTCTATTAATCGTGTTCGTTTTCAGCATTTCTCAAATCCCACACCTTTTGAACTAACTGTAGTTTTGACAGATTCAGTGATTCCGCCAGACTTCTCCTGTGGGGGGTTACCCTCCAAAGTCTCGACAACGTCCCCCCCCCCAAGTTAAAATTTTTTGCTGTGAAAAATCGATAGAAACCGTACAAAACTTCACTTACACCCTCCCAATTTTGACTTTACACCCTTCAAACTGAAAATCCTGGCGGAAACCCTGGACAGATTGCTGCCTAGTCTACGACCTATTCAGCAACGTAATAATTTGGTGCCCAACTTTACGTGCCGATTTTCTTCAGAATGGAGAACGAAGAGATTCAGACACTGAGCCCCGAATGTGTACAAGGTACAGAGGTGGACCTATAGAGTGCTCCCAGCCGAATTATTAGGCAGAAAAAGAAGCAGTAGGGACCAGAGATGACTAAACACCAGAACAGATGGAGCAAGGAGCAGCAGGGATGGAATTATGTTCATTATCCTTCTTTAACACTTTGACCAAAGCTGTACTATTAAATTTGTATTTCTCAATAAATATAATATATCGGCTTAGAAAAAGGCTTATAAAGCGAAATTTATTAGTTGAAAACACTTTACATTAACGCCCTATTAACTAAATTAAATGTTCGTTGAAATATAGTTTAAAATTTAATCTGTTTTCAACATGAAAATGATAACATGAGAACGTAATTAATTTTATTCTATTCGCTTTTAAGCACAATTATTATGTAATTAACTTGGAAAGACAATCTAGGCCACAGTTCAATATAATAGTTAAATACACATCACATTAACATCCTATCAACGAGATCAAATTTTCGTTGTAACATAGATTGAAATTCAACGTGTTTTCCACATGGAAAAGAGAACACAAAATTATAGTTAATGGTATTCAAGTAGCTTCTAGTTACTAATTTTAGTCCATTAAATTAAATGGAATCCCACGAAAGGAAATTTATACCATAGTTGAATCCACGTTGAACTAGCATCTTATCAACAATATGAAGTCTTTGTTGATATATGGCATAAAATTTAACGTACTTTTCTCAACCGATAACGGTTAATCAACGAAATAAACCAAAAATCAACGTTCAAAACACGTTTATGTGCTACTGGGGTATCCACCTACTATTTTCAATAATAGTGTGTGTAATACCCACCTTACTCAGCGTTAAAGTATAATGGAACATGTTTCCAAAAAGAAAGAAAATTAGACAAACATAAGAAAAGAGGTTACGTGGGAAATTACTGATGAGAATAAGAGACAGATGAATAATACTGGAAAGGAAATTAGTTGTGCAAAGTTCTTAATAAGGTCTTTAGGCAATTTTGGCTCAGACCGTATGGATCATCACGGGAGAATTAATGGAATGAAGCAAGTTGGAGAAAATGGAAGAACTCCGAGAAAACCCACGCACACGGTTTTTACTCACCACAAAACCCACATAGCATGAGCCGGGATCGAACCGACGACCCCATGCGTCAGGGCCCTGCGCTCTATCACTGAGCCACCGCGGTCCATTTTAGTTGTGCAGAGACTGTATACTAAGGGATGATATTGAATGTATGCTTAAGGGAGAAAAGGAAGAAGAGGACGACTTCAATTCCTTTATGTATTAAAGAAGATAAAAAGGAGAGTGCAACATTGGGACGAATGGAGAGGGTTTAACTTGTCTTGAAGGACCTGCTGCTTTCGACATAATACTTAATACAAATTAGATTGCACAGATTTTGTAACAACAGCCATTATTTTTACCTGTCATACAGACTAAGAGTATTTCCTTAACACAGAGAGATTATTTTCTGATATTAAATTTTTAGATCTCATTGTATTCAGATCGTGAATGTGAATATAATTATTTCCTGGGAAAAGTGGATATGTCCAAATTAGATTTTTTTTTCTAACGAATTATTGAGAAGAAAAATATGTTTTTATTTTTATCGAAGTTTCTAGAGTTACGTATATACAATATTTATGGTTAGTGTACTGACTATTTGAAATACTGATATATTAATATATGTCCATGGCTTTATTATCGTGTCCTAGTCTCCGAGTTCTGTTACTAGTCAGTAGTAGTTCCTCTGTACCGTTTATTACTGCAATATTGTGCTTCGGCGAGTAATAAAGAAATGGGCACAAATCAATGTGTCAGTATTTCAAATGTCGTGTCTTTGTATTTGCTTATGTATCTCATAACCCGATAATAATCATATGAAAATAAGGAGGTTTTATTTGAGCACCCTGTATATTTTAAGACAAAGATGATAGACATTTTCCGTTTTCCGAAAAGTCAACGCCTTGAATTTGTCCGGCTTTTGCTAGCTCCCTCCTCAATTTTTAATATTAATAAAAATAACTGCATCATTCTTCATTCAAAAGGCAGAGCTATATGACCCGCTAGCGATAACAACAGTAATGAATATCTTTAAATATTGTTTTTTAACTTCCTACCTAGAATAATGTAACATCATAGTTTGACACAAACATCATTAACAAATCTAAATGATCAAATATTTATATTTTGACCTTCTAATTGACAGCTACGGAGATCAATTGCAGGCATTGGCTAGAACGCAAATTCTACACAGTAAAAAATAGCTGTGTTAATTCAACACAATGCGGTGTCCCAGCGGGACTACCACTTTTGTGTGTTAAATCAACAAAAAAAAAGGTGTTGATTTCGGTACTATGAGAAAAAAAGTTACGGCCGCAGCTAGATTTGAACATGGGTTGCTCAGTTAGAAGTTGAGTGTCTTACCGACTTCGCTTAACCATCAGGTGGAAAAAGCACTAGATTGAAACAACCTAGAGGATAAAAAAAATGTTTCTGAACCCCAAACACACACAAAGTTACTCTAACGACTTATGCCATGAGTTAATCACTTTTCCATTGGTCAATTAGGTATCACAATCCCATTTATTGAGAATATGTTCCATTTCTATGAAAGCAAGCGCAGCATATGACATGTTGTTACGATAAGCAGTAATGTTGCTCAAGTGTTTGGCTGTCGCCATCTTGCTTGTTTTTATAGAAATAGAATGTTCTCAATGAATCGGAATTCTGGTTCTCAATTGACAAATGGGAAGTGATTAAACCATGAGATAAGTCGTGCAAGTATCTTAGTTTGTTTTGGGGATTCAGGAATGAATGTTTGATCCCCTACACTGTTTGAATCTTTAGTGTAGTCGTTTAATTCAAATACTGTTCACTAAATATCGTTTGCATCTAGCACCTTTACTGTCTGACGATTTAGCCAAGTCAGTAAGACGCTCGACTTCTAACTGAGCAACCCCTGTTCAAATCTCACTGCCGCCGTATTTTTTTTTTTTTTTTACAGTACCGAAATCAACACCGTGTGTTGTGTTGATTTAACACACAAAAGTGGTAGTCAAGCTCGGACACCGCATTGTGTTGAATTAACACAACTATTTTTTGCAGTGTAGAAAGGAAATTGTACACGCGGAGAAATATAAAGTGGTTGACGAGAACATGTCTCAGTTCAAGAAATTGCACAATGTAGAAATTGCAATGACTCACATATTCTAGTTATGACGTAATATTAACATAGTGTTGCCAGATCGAACAAGTTTTCAAACTTTGAAATATTTCCATCGGCCATTATCTTTGAACCTGCATGTACCTGGTGATAATCATTAACATGGCTTCGTTTCTCCTGTTCCTATTTTGCAGATAATTGAACAAATGAAATAAATAAAGTAATTGCGATTTTTCAAATGTAGAAGTTTCAAGTTCAATCTGTTGCACGAGATGAATGGTTGAATGGTACTTTGCTTTGTGATAAGATAAAGGTAAAATGAATTTTATGGGCGGTAACAGCACTATGGCTTACGCCCGTCCCGATAGGGGGGAAGCCCCTTTTTCTTGGTCATGTCAAAATTTAGCTATTAATTAAAATAATAAAAGAATATAAAAGATGAAGATGTAAAAGGTCTTCACAATCAGCCCACTGGTGTAAATGGCCAGTATAACAAGGCAGCCTGTAAATGGGCCTTTACAAAATATGAAACAAAACTACACTATAAAACTTAATGGAAGCCTGTAAATGGGCCTTCACAAGATAAAACAAAACTACACTATAAAACATAACAGCTAAGGAGCATAATCATATAAAATAAACGGAAATCATAAAACTCTGCAAAAACAAGTAAAAGATTACCGTTTAAGTTTAGGTTTATACCTAGGTTTCCCTTTCCTTCCCACGAGATTAAAATCCATATCCATCAAGTGGTCCTGAATCATGTCTGAAGCCAAAGATGAATTTGGTTCATCGATAGTATGTGCAGACTCTTCCTGAGCTAATTGAGCAGACAAAACGTTCGTCAGAGTCTTAATGCTTCTAGCGAGAGGCGAAGTTCGAACTAATTTCGGGACTTTATAGGGACTAAAAGTAGTCTTAACCCGTGGAGCTCTAGAGCTCTGCACAGGCGTGTGTTGTCCCTGACTCTGCGTCGGCATATTGCGAGGAGTCTCCGATTCTTTGGGCGGCTTCGGAAGGTCGTCATGCGCATCAGACTCTGTTTGTGTTGATACATTAACTGTCTGGGTACCAACCGAGACAGTTTTAACTGCGAGTCTGGCTACAACATGTGAAAACGCACCAGAGGGAAGGGTGCGTTGAGACTCTTTTACGCGACGTTTTGCATCGCCAGCAGATATTTTCTCAATCACCATCAGCTCTCTAATGCGTTTTTCTTCTTTAAATACCGGACAGTCACGCGACCAGGCCGTGTGATCACCCTTGCAGTTAACACACTGAGGTTTCAGTGATGTGCAAGGATCCGCACCATGGCTACTGGTACCGCATATTGCACATACAGCAGAGGTCGCCTTACACGACGTGCTGGTGTGGCCATAGTGCTGACATTTAAAACAGCGGAGCGGACTCGGTATATACGGACGGACAGGTAAGCAATAGAATGCTGCCTTCACGTCCTTGGGGAGCTGTGGCATGGCAAACGTCAAAATTAACGAACTCGTGGGTTGCAGTTCTCCACTCTTTCTAGTTTTAATTCGATGAACACTGACTACACCTTGGCTGGCAAGTTCATCCTTAATCTCTTCTTCAGGGACATCTTGCAAGTCCCAACAAGATATTACGCCCTGACTATAATTGAGTTGACGATGCGGTTCAACTTGAACCTCGAATTGTCCTAGGGTCTTCAATTTTAAGAGATTAGTTGACTGTTTGTTAGTGGATGTCTCCACGAGCAAGGTGCCGTTGCGAAGCTTTTTAACATGTGCAAGTTCGCCGGCGACATGATTCAATTGTTTTTGTATGATGAAAGGGGATAACCCCTTCAAACCACCTGGATGCTCTGCTTCATGCTTTACTTTAATAACAAGATATCGTATGATAGTTGGTACGATACTTGTCTGTTCCTCTACTTTGATTTTCGCTGCGGTGTCACTGGTTATTTCGGTAACGATATGCGCCTTCTTTCTAGTATCTTCAGTGACTTTATCTTCATTCTGTCTCTTGGTCTTCTTCTTTTCTTTGTCTGTGCGCGAAGGCGACTTGTTAGGATGTGGTGGAGCCATGATGAATGAAAGCCGTAAATGCCCAAACTTCTCCGTCTTCGTTCTGAGGAGCCAACGAGGCTTCCGGGTACTACCCTCATCACCCTTGTCAGCAAGCTGGAAATCGAGGCGAAGTCCAATGACGTGGCGTCGAAATCACTTGTACTCCCGACTGATGGATACTTGGGACACCCACTCCCCCGAGTGTTGGCGAGACCAAAGGTCCGAAGAGCTCCCCAATAGCGCACTTCCCAGTCTCAACGAGCTAGACCATCCAAGAATCTGCTGTTAAGAACTAGGCGCTATCCAATGGTTCCGCCCCCTTTCCCCTCGGCCCAGGGGCCATCGTCAATGCAAGTACATCCTGTCACATCCTTGGTCATTGCGCGGAGGCGCAACTCACAGCACAAGAGGAGATGAAATAATGAGTCATCAATGGATGAAAAATGGGGTGAATGTAAATGAAATCCTCTCGGCTGGTCCTCCTTTCAAGCAGCGTAGATGTTTAGCTGCGAGGGCTGATTGCAGCCAGCAAAAGCCAGCTGGACGATGGGGTCGCCAATTCCCTACGCCGTTGTTGGCTGATTGCAACCAGCATAAGCCAGCTGGACAATGGGGTCGCCATTTCTTTGCTTTGTGAGTTGTGACGGGAAAATGCTCACTTTTCCCAATATTTTAGGCATAGTAAAACAACAAAGAGTTGAGGGGGAAAATGATTAAATGTTTTTGTATGGAGTTTGGTGTTTATATGGAGCCAGAATGTGTACTCCGTGAAAGAGTGAAAGAAATTGGAAGCCTTCAAAAGGTAGATATGGAGAAGAATAAGCAAAATGAACTAGACTCAGAAGACGCGCAATAAGAAAGCGTTGAAGAGGGTAAGTGAGAGACAATAAAGAAGAGAAAAAAGGAACTGGTTAAGACATTAGCTACACAGGCTGTACAAAATGCAATTAAAATTATGGTTAAGATGAAATGGAGACGAGGAAGAAGGCGGATCCAACTCTTTGACAATATTAAGGAAAACAAATCATAGATTGAGAGAAAAAGGAAAGCGCAAGATGAATGTAATGGACTCAACGTGTCTTAGAGAGCCTGTCGTTTACGGAGAACACTAACAGAGCTCAAAAGGTCCATGTGGTCACCGGGTCAAGTTTTGGACCAGTTCACTATGCTTGGAATTCGGCCTGGCCCAAAGGACAAAGCAAAATTTTAAATTGATTCATTATTATATACTGTTGCTTTTGAAGTGTGTTTCTTTCAAGGGTTAACCCCAGAGCACGAAAATTAGGACAACGAAAAGTGCCTAATAATCGTGTAACATGAAATAGTTCAATATCCCCAGAAATAACAAAAATACCCCCGAGACGTGGAGCAAATACCCTCCCTTCCCTCACTTCTTGGTAAGGCTATTCAGAAAGAATTTTCTATTTGGGGTATTAAATAGGATACAGGCATTATCCTAAGTACCGTGGCATTATCCTTTAACCTGTTTAGTCTCATAAAAAAATGTTTCGCCAAAGTTACTTTTAGTTCGTGAAATCACTCTTTTTCAGGAGAATATTTGTCACGTGGTTTTGTGAGGAGTGCATTTCACCTGTGATGAAAATTGAGTTTTCAACATTCACAATAAAATTTTCAAAAGTTTTTTTTTTTTTTTTTGTTAATTCTGTGAGTACATATCATTATTATAGACACAGACTCTATGCATAGATCCCTATAATTACAATTAATTTTATCTTATCTTATAGATCCCTATAAGTTATTTAAGATACATGAGGTCGCTTCTTAAGGAATATCACAAATGACGATATACTGTTTGGTGCAAACCACAAGAACAAGGCCAGGTCCAATCGGGTGAACATTGGAGTCAGCGAGTCCCAAGATTCGGCCACCAGGTCAATGGATTAACATTCAAACATCGGGTTACCGGGTAACAGATTCAGTGTGGTCATTTGAATCAAGACCGGATCACCGACACAGTCAGGTCATCGGGTTAAGTTTTGGACCTAGTCCCCGGGTGACATAATTATGTCACGCCGGGTCGCCAGAAGTGACACTGTTTCAGCTCTGATCATTAATGACGACAGTAACATACTGCCAAGACAGATAGCAACTTTAAAGTAGTCTTAAACTGTAAGTATAATGTTTTAAAGCTTTATAAACACTCTCGATTCATTAGATGAAACTAATAAGCAATTTCAAGAAGCACTTCAGTACAACATGCAATGAAATAGGAACAAAATGTCTCCTCATGTCAGAACTCACCATGATTTTCCGTGGTGCCTTTCCGAAGATTTGTTGAAATCACACAGTAAAGTTACCGAGATGAACAAATGAAAATCAATGTCTCCACAATAACTTTCTACGGTTGCTAATGAGTCAAAGTCATTTCTGAGGGCAAGGAAGGAAATAGTCTTATCAGTGAAACATCCGTCGTGTGGTTCTGAAGTTGTTTATAACTTCTTCCAGTGCAACCTACAAGGAAGTTCCGGCTATATTCCTGTATATCTGAACTATTTGGGAGTGGTTTTACAGTATAGGCAAATTTTATGTACAATCTAATCCTTTCTCGGGGGTTCACAAAGATAAGAAAGTTAAATAATGTTTTCATAAAGTGAATCAGTGCGACGGAATCAAATATGATTCGCTTAAACAAACATTTGTTTGCAACACAAGTTTGTTTCCGTGGTTGGATTAGATAATTATATAATTTTCCGCGACAAATTCATGTTGTGTACTAAGGTTAACCTCGTCCAATTACTTTTGCTGTTGTTTTTTCTTCTTGATATCCTCAGCTACAACCGAACAGGCGGGTTAAAGCCTCGGCCACAAAATTTTTTCTTTACGTTCTCTTGTAAGAATCAAAATTTCATGAAGTTTGTTAAATATTACGGAAGTTAAAGCCAGTCTATATCAGAGCTGAAATGAGTCACCGGATCAATAAGGTCATTCGGATCAAGTTATTGACCGGGTCTCTGGGTTTTGGGACCCTGCCTGATCCTCTGACCGATGGCAAAGCAGAGTTTTGAACAGTGTATCTTTCAGGTGTGACCGGTAGCGGATGTATTACGACAGAGCACGATAAATCTGACGCCGAAACTTCCCAGATCGAATCAATTGAGTCAAATTTCCAACCGGTCGCCAGGTCAGGCCAGGTCAGCGAAACTGACCCGGTTTCAGCTATGTTCTACATCCCTCTTTTATTGAGTATTGAGTAAAAAGTATTACCACATTTCGAGAAATTACTTCGGAGGACAAGTAGATGCTTGTTGCCATATAATTGAAAGGTCTTGAATTCGATTCTCGATCATTGATGATAGCGGTTCGGTTCGTATTTCACTTTGAACAGTAGGTCCCGTCCTTACGACGTCATCATCATTCAATGGAAGCATTAAGAAACCACCACGTGTTTATTTTGCCCAGTAACCTTGGTCATAAACCTTCCTCCAAACAGAACACCAATCATCATTATTATCATTGAATTTGCTGTGAACATCATCATTATGTGTTTGTCCATTATGAATATGTCTTTCAAAGCATGGTTGATCTTCCTCGTTTCGTCTATTCCTTTTATTTTCTAAGCATCATTGGCGGCTCTGTATTGACACGATTGCGTCGGCGAGTCACTACGTAGTCCGGCAAAAACAAAAGAAATAGAATTTCGTATATGTCCTGTAGTATAAGAAAATCTCATGCTGCCATCTACGGAAGAGTGCAAAGTCACGATCATGTGACAAAACCTGACAACTATTAATTATTCCTTTGCACTCTGATGTTCTACTTTTAATCATCATCATCCAGCACCTAATTTTGAAACTTTTTGTCTCTGTAAGCCCAGCTGTCGTGTTTCACAGCTTAAGGCCACGAACTTCGAAATAGCATGCGCAGACATGTAGGTTGCCGGTCATTCCGACTGAGGATCTTCAGGATTTACTTCAATTTCATTATGCAGATGACGGTATGGTGCATAAACAAAGGTTCTAGGTTTCCCCATCAATGTTTCCGAAAGAGTTATCGGTAAGGGGCATCATCCTTCAGATATGTAATGCACTAAGGTTACAGTTGCCTGTTCCCTCCCCCCTCAGAAACAACAAATAGGACTAAGACAAATTAAAAAGCTAATTAATAGTTTGCACTTTAAGTTTCCAAAGTATATGTGAAGAGTTACATGTCACTTTGCAAAGAAAATAACTTTTAAAAAACTACTAACTTGCTATCCATACTGACGTAAGGTTGATCACCAAGGGACGCCATCTCTCAGTCGTGACTCCAAAAGTTTATAAAATTTGAGACCTTCACATGGAATTTCTCGCAAAGTCTTCAGGGAAACTAGTAAAGGTTTACATGCTTTCTTGTAAATAGAATTGAAAGATCATTCACCGATGTGTCACTTTATCAATGTTGTCATTTAAGAAATTTTTAATTTTTCCCACTAGACCTAAATAATGGGGCAACACAATAGCATATTATTGAAATTAAAATTGACTTGTGTCGGGATTTTTTCAGGAAATCAATCGGTTACGAAATAAACGTGATGGAAAGTTTCCAACCCTTTCTGTTGTGTCACGCTGTATTTAAATAGTATTTGCATTTGGGCGGGAGACACTGCAATTAATTAATATACTTTCTACGCATGTGTATGAAGTACCTACCCTGCAGGCGTTCAAAACAAAAAAATTACAGACCTTGAAGCCCTACAACTCGTAATTTCAATAAATTTTGAAACAAAGTACTACAGGAGTGTTCATTTGAATGCATCGTCAATACACTGTGGAAGTTTCTTGATGATATGTGATTTCCACCAGACACAGTTTCCTTGTTAGAAAAAAGTAAAGATGGATCTGGCCTTATATCAAGGTAACATCTTGGCATTTCTGCTGACTCTTAAAAAAACATAAAGAAGCAATGACATTTTTCTAGTCATAGTTTAGCTTCGCTCCGCTACACTGCTTAAGGTGTGCGCGCCACCATTTAAATACGTATGTGGTTAGGCACGGTCTTTTTGCCTGATTACAGAAATATCTCCGTTCCAACTTTCTTTTCTGGTGTGCGCCTACCGTAGGAAAACCCAGCTACAATATCAGTCAGAATGACCCTTCATAAGATTCCGACCGAAGTCCTCCTTCTTACAAGTGAAGTAAAGACTCCGCTCAACCGCTAAGCTCATTAAAAGAGATCCAAAAATTTCATTTTTTATTCTGCATGTTATTCCCCGCTGTATATAATCTTCCGCCAGTCTTCATTGCTAATGTCTTATCTCTCTCCTCTACACAACAAACATGCTTGAGTAAGAAGGAAGTGGTGTCACTTCCTGGCAGTGAACATACTCTTTTCTACATCCATATTTCCCTGCAAGCACCACCGGCATTCATTGTTAAAATATTTTCTATCAAATATCTGTTACAGAAGCAAAGAAGAACAGTGTTGACAGGTAAGTTTATCCTTTTTATGCTTGCTGATTGGTCCAGTTTATATCAAAACTTATCACGAAATAAGGTCCTCACAAACCACAGTGCCGGTTCGAATCGCTGAACAGTAGGTCAAAATGTAGGAATACCCAGACTGAAGACCAAAGTTCAATTGTTCAGAAATTCACTAAATCACATCTTTATCATCTGACAAATGGATGGTGTATTTGTTGAATTTGAATTTATTTTAAAGCTTTTAAGCAACTGTGGCTCAGGCCGTATGGATGATGATGGGATGAATTGGTGGAATGAAGAAAGTGGGAGAAAACGGGGGGTACCACGAGAAAACCCACGCATATGGTGTTTGTCCACCACAATGCCCGCATGGCATGAGCAGGAATCGAGCCGATGAATCCTAGCACCAGAGGTGAGCGCTCAACAAACTGAGCTACCGCGACCCTACTAGCATTGGCGTAACAACAACTTTGAACAGATGTTTATAAGGGGAGTAGTTTCCAGAGTGAATGTTAAAGGTAGTTTATGGTTCACCTTAACATGGCTGACGTATACGTCATGACATAAAAAAATTATATACCAAAGGAATAATTATAAAATGTGACTTAATAATAATGAACCACTTAAATTACTGCAGCATTTATGCTCACAAACATGCGTGGATGTACGACAGAAATTTTGACCATTGCTGTTTCTTTCGTCAGCTATGGTCTATGTACAGCATGAACATGAACAGATTAAAATATTTTTTTGTCTCTGAGTATTTGGTATAGATGATATGGTTATTTTATTTAGCATTGATGTTCTCTCAATCGGATTTTGACTCATTATCCTAGTTATATTAGAAATTAAACAAAATAAGGCGTGATTGCATCCGGGGGACCCGGGTTCAAATCTCGGCCATAACATTGGAGAATTCTCTTCAGTATGCACATGACTGGCGCTCTGAGGTCCACCCAACCTCCTACCAAACTAAGTACCAGAATGTACTTTTTATTCCTGGGCAACTTCGGAGCTAAAGGCGTTCGAGCGTGGGACTGCCTATCTCACTTCGTGGCGTAGTCAAGCGCTACCTCCACATGACCCACGCGCCGTTCACTGTTCGTACGCATCACACAGGGGATATCTGTACCTCCACATTTTATAATAGTCTGGTAAGCTCTTATTTAATAAATTTACCGGTACTTTGTGGTATAGATATGATTTTTTTATTTCTCATTTAAATTTTAGTACTAGTTTGTTCAGAAATTCAAATTTATGGGAATATATGTCTGAAATTAGCTGGGAACAAGTATAGAATAACGTAACTGATTACTATTTTTCCACCGAAGACATTTTTATATGAAGAGGAAGTCCAAGACTGGGGAAGGTTATCTGAGGGGTATAGATAGATAAATGGCTGTTACAAGCTTAACTATTCAGATTTAGAAATGAAACAAACTCGAATACTTCGCTATTGTCTACTTGATGTAAAGTTCTTAACAGTGGCATAACGAGGGATGGTTGAGGGCGGGAGTCATGGACGCTAAGGGTAAAGGACTGCAAATTGATCACCATCTTATTGATTTTAACGTAAATAGAAAAAAATGATTATTGATTATCTTTTTATTGTATGATTATAATTATTCCTTCACGCTTGATTATGAGATGAAAATTTCTTTGTTTACTTCATTTATTTGCTTTCTATATTATCAACCGCAGCTTCAACATCAATGTACGGTAGAGATGTGCCAGAAACAAGGACATACTGATGAGTTTAATACAACTCTAATTTTCGTAAAATTTCATATTTTCCAAGCTTTGGAATGGCGCTAAGCTCGATTAGGAAGTCAAAAGTTTTCAGTTCCGAAATCCACGACGTCTGTAACCTCAAAACAGCTTAATGTTTAATAATTATTTTAAAAAAACTATTTTCGTTAAATATCACCTCTGGGGATTCAAAACTTCGTTACGTTTGATTTTGAAATAAAATAATTTGGATTCCAAATTGTCATCAGTCCAGAAAGTCGTAGATAATAAAAAATTCACCCGATTTTCGTTATGTGAGATTTTGAAGGACGGGAATTTAGATGCTAAAGTAAAAAACAAACTTGAATCTCAAAATCCAAGATGGCTTCATTTCAAAATAAGGTAATTTTTGTTAAATTTCATATAAGATAAGATAAAATTAATTGTATGGCGGTAACAGCACTATGGCTTACGCCCGTCCCGATACGGAGGAAACCCCTTATCTTTGTCACGTCCATCTGTAGCTGTTGAGTAATTAAAATATAGTATATAAAAGCTGAAGATGTAAAGGGTCTTCAGTAAAAAATAAAAATAATAAAAAAGTAAATAAAAATAACAGTCGTAGCATGTTTATCCTGGTGCCACCAGTCGCCAGAGCCTCGTTAGCCTGCAAGCACTGCAGTCTACAGGGTGCACTACGAGGAAGTGAGGTTGGCATTTGAATGCGCTCAGAGCATCCCTTACACCCCTTAAATTTCATATGTTTTGACTTCTGATCACTGTTCAAATATTTATGTTTTCCACATACCTTAGAATGTGTCAATAATCGGTTTCCGCGGCGTAGGAAAATGTTGAAAAATACTTTCACGGGAACGAGGATACAACATACGTACATGTAAATCGTGGGGGTGATAAGTGTGAATTAATTGTATTTAAAACCTGTTTAAATGTAATTCTATGAATCTAAGGGCTCAAAATGCGTTAAACGCTCATCTTTGGAAAAACATGACAAAAAGGTTGTGCGGTTTCTGAATTTTGATATCGCTACTAAATCCAAAATAGAAATATTGAATATTTCATATCGAAATATCTTTGAAAATTGAAAAAGTTTCATATTGAAATTAGTTAAATCGTATCAAAAAATCGTTAGAAATCGAATATGAATCGAATCAAAAAATCTTTTGATATTTGATATATTATCGATAGCCTTGATATCGGTGTCCCGAACTTTCGAAATATTGATCAATATACAGAAAACCGCACAGCCCTATACATCACAAACTTCCAACACTTCTTCCTACAAATTGTTTATAGTTTTAACGCATAAAACTAAAAGGTCAAAGAAATATTTTTACAGTGGTCAAATGTTAAAAAGTGTACTTTTTTTTTTTTTTTGCAATATTTATTTTATTTATGACCAGTTGCACAAAACCTTCTACTCCCGAGCTAACCTAATCCACGAGTTAATTTACGAATAATAGATAAAATAATAATATAGGTAGCAAATTCCCAATCTCTTTCTCTCTCCATGCCACCTGGTGTCAGTTCTGTCGAACTAGGAATGAAGTATGAACTATTGAAGTAGATAAGCCATGCGCAATATCTACATATTTAATCTATTCCACACCCATAATGTGAGGTATCAGATGCTCAGTACATATTCCATATTTTTCTTCTTTGTTTTTTTTTTTTAATAAAATGCACAAACAATCATTGCATATTAGCATTATTTTATTTCTAGTTCAGTTGGATTAACACCAGGTAGCAAGAAAGAATGAGATTCACTATCTCTATCACTTCCAGTATTAAGTTACCTCAAGGTAAAATGTTTTGCGCAACTAGGTCCTAGGTGTTAAGTTGTGGCCATTTGTGTCCGAGCAAAATTAAACTGACTATTTATATGTTTTTCCGACTTAAACAAATTTCATTACATTACCGTAAAGTGGGGCTACTTTCGCCAGGTTTTGATATGTTTCCTTACGTGGAGCTGACAATGAGAATGTGGCAACTAGACTCTTATTTAGTTTTGTTTGTTGCTCTCTCACAGCACACTGGGAATAATGGTAGGGTGTTGCAACACAGTAAATGTAATATAGTTTAACATAAGCTCTCTCTTATTGATTAGAACTATTAGGAAACAAGTAAGAGCTGCGATTCTACTAACAGTCGCCAAGACTCCAGTCCCTTAGTAGCATTTTAGCCACTCAAGCATTATTTTTTTTAATAAAATAGACTGGCAACACTGACAACTGCAATGCTTAGGTACGGGAAAACTCACAGTAATTTTCTATTGTGTCGAATAATGTTTATGCCAAGTTTGGCGTAGCTAGGTATAACTGAATGGAAGCAATTTCAATAAGTTATTATCTTAATAGGTTGGCAACACTGAACTCCTGTATCAATCAAAGCTATTTCAGCGGCTATGAGTCCAGTCTAGCAAATATCTTTTCAATAACACTTCAGGCACGTGTCCTCACTTTGTGGTTCATGAAATATATATTTTGGAGCACGGGTTGGCAACACTGAAAACGAGGTTCCTGGGACGGGAACAACCACAGTGTATTGCTATTGTGTTAAATAATGTTTATGCCAAGTATGGTGTTGCTATGTTTAATTGAATTGAAGTTATTTCAACAATTGATTTTTAAAATGGGTTAGCAACACTGAACTACAGCACCAATCAAGACTGTTCTAGCGGCTATGAGCTAGTCTATCCAAGACCTTTCGAACGACAAATCAGCCACGTCTCTACACCTTATTGTTCAGGAAATTTATTTTTAGGCACGGGTTGACAACCCTGAAAACGTGGTTCCTAGGGAAGGGAACACGCACAGTATGGTCCTATTGTATGAAATAATGTTTATGCGAAGTTTGGTACTCCTATGTCTAAAATAATAAAAGCTATTTAAAACAGTAATTTAATAGAAAATAGGTTGGCAACACTGTGAAATTGGTTGTTTGATGACGTAGACACACTTTGTATTGTAGGTATCTAATAATGTTTTTGCCGTTTGCGGCAGATAAGTTTAACTGAATGCAAGTTATTTGAACAATTGATTTAGTAGAAAGTGTGTTGGCAACACTGAGCTGCTGCACCAATCAACACGGTTCCGACAGCTACAAGCTTGTTTAGTCAAGACCTTTCCAACGACAACTCAAACATTTCTCTACGCCTTTCAGTTCCTGAGATTTAATTTCTGGACACGGACTGACAGACGGATATAGTGAGCGGGATTATAGGGTTCCTTTAGTTATAACTTGGTTCTCAAGGAACCTTAAAGCGGGTTTCTCTTGGATATTTGAAATTAAATATCAAAGCTTAATTTTTTCGATATTTAACGATATATCGAACTTACAATATCGAACCGAAATACCAAATAACGATATATAGAACATCAACAAGTTTCAATATCGAAGTTTTGATATTTTTAGATATTAATAGCCAATCGATATATCGAAAATTGGAACACACCATCACAGTAGTCTGAATAATGCAAATGCTATTCTTAAAAGTATATAGACTATTGGTTTCAATATTGTCATATACGGACTTGGAAACTTAATTTGGTTCTAGGCAAATTTATACATTTAATTATTTATTTAACGCTTACTATTTTTTTTAGATCCAAACAGTCCAAAATTGAGATTAAAGTATATATTTATTTTACAAAACAACTGAATCTGAAGATATTTTGGTATATTGTGAAAATCATATGAACCTCCTCTAACTTAGTGGCATCTTCCCAATCATTGAAAGGTTTTTCCTTTAGTTCGCCGGTCCGTGAGTCTAAAAAGGTTCAAAAACACTGCTATAGAATTTGTTTTATGTTATGCTAGAATCCATTAATAAAATTATTGTTTCTTTTTGCATCAATATTTCTATCCATGAATGCGTCAAACGGTCTTGCAGTCCAAATGGATACAAGGAATAAAGTAACAATGAATGTACTGTCATAATGAGGTTACTTCCGTAATTATGGAGTTCTCGTGGTTACACTGTAAAAATTTACATTTATTGAACATTTAAAGTGCACTTTTGCACAACTAGACTGACTCAAGTATTTATTCCTGTATTTAAAACAAACGCCTTTTTACAAGTAAGATTGTATCAGTACAAAAAAAACCTTTCGGGGTAAAGGGAAGAGTGACGTAAGAATTCTACTCACAAAAGAAGTTATATTCATTTTGCGAGTGACTTTCTTTGTGTCACTATGGTGAAAGTATTTCCTTTATAATAAAATTAAGAGACTTAGTATCACCCCTTCCGCCATAGTGATACAAGGAAAGTCACTCTCAAAATAGATATCAATTTTTTTGTGAGTAGAATTATTGCGTCACTCTTCCCTTTACCCCGAAGGGGTTTTGTATCGATATCGCTTTTTGTAAGGCTGCCTACATAAAAAAAGTGCACAGTCTTCATACAAAAGATGGATTTTGGACCATGGTAGGCTCCGTATCTCGAAAACCGTTACTCCTATTTTAAAAAATAAATAAATGAACATCAATTTGCTTCTACGAAGCCCGCAATTACCCCCAAACCCCCCTGGTAGCAACCATTTGGGGCTAAATCAAAATGACACACAGAATGACAGACACACTTTTTTATTATTTTTTAATATTCTGTGATTGGGCTAAAAAAGTAAAGGCATAACGTTTGAACCGCTTCACCGATTTCGACGCGTGATACACCGTTTGAAAGGTATTGCAGCGTAATTATGATTCCGTAAGTTTTGACAGCCTATGTGCTCTAGAGTCAGTGCTATAATCAGAAATGTAAAATTTTATTTTATTTTTCGAACCGCCCTAGGGGGTCCAAGGAAGATCCTAACGACCCATTTTTTTTTCTGTGTCTTAGTATGGCACAGAACTTTCAAATGCAAGTTCAAGCATCAAAATCGGGCTTATAGTTCGCTAGATCCGAAATTAGCTCTATATATGTGAGTGCCGCTAACGAACTCGTTTGTCAGCGTCACTCAAAGAACGACCGTTCTTCATGATTTGTAAGCGATTCTTGTAGTATAGGAAATAGTTGGCTGAAGTGGGGTTGAACCTACGTCGTCTCGTTCATAAGCTATAGCATTAACCGACTGGGCTTCAGAGAATCCATCCGCTCTCTTCTAGCTATAGAAGTTTGTCATGACATATTTTTGTTATCAAATTTGTTCAGGAGGTGTATGAAAATTGCTCGTGGAAAAGAGTACATATAAAATTTTCAAAATCGCTTTAAGAAAAACACGATAAAATGGCGACACTCTTCTTACACAACTTTTATACTTCGACATAAAACTAAGACACTTTTAGAACAGATGTGTACAAAAAAGTGTACAGGAAGTGTAATTTTTAGTGTGTGGCAACTATAGTGTCAACACTTTAAGTTAAATTCATTATAACCATCATTTTCCTCTACAGACCAAGAAATCTACTGAAAAAAAATACCCTTAAGCTAAAAAAATTGCAATAAAAATATTTTTCGCTATTCTCCGCAGAAAGATTTCCTGAGTAACGTATCAAAAGCTTATGCCGTTTGAACCATGGGAAACGCACGCCATTTTGAAAAATGGTACCAAAAATAGGGTTGTTTCATTAATCTCATAAACGGTGGTCCGTACAAATATTTCGTACGACACAAAATGAAAGATCATACTTTTTTCTCAGTCCCTATTAGTGGCGACCGGTGGTTGTCTCCACTGGTTGTTGCACTCAGGCCCACTGCCAGCCGCAAGGAGTAGGGGCCACGAAAAAATTTGGGGAAGGGCTTGGGCTTACGAAGCATACATAAAATAAAATATTTTTATCGGGGCAAAAAAAATTACAGGGACTCAGCACCCTTCCCTGGCTTCGGGCCTGGACTTTCTCTATGTGATAGAGGATTGGGTAGTTAATCAGTCACAATCAATCAACGTAGAGTTAAATTATGTAACGTATACACAAAAGGAGAAGTGACCAGATTATCAAATAAAGGGACGTTAGTCAATTAGTTATGATTTTGAGGAAACTTAGAAAAAGGTCGTAGTTATAATATTGAGAATAGAATTTGATAGTTTGTCACAATTTGTCGTGGCTAGAAATTTGTGGGACTGTTACTGATATTGTTAATATCAGTGTTAGAAGCCTTGAAGATTCACTAAACGTTTTCTCCAATCTATTTTGAACTATAAAGTCTAACAAGCCCACAGCTACTGACGTTGATCGAAATTATTCTGCCGAGTGGACAAAGGAACTATCACCAAGACAGTTTGTGATAGTTCCTTTGTCAAGAAATGTGTAAATTGAACATAATTTCTTCATAGTTTGTTTTGGATAATTCCAAAAGTAATTCGGAAATTTGTCTGGAGTAAACTGCGTGGCTACCATAACGTGCCATGAGAATGGAAAGCGGGATTTTGCTTCGCATACTTCCTTTGCTTCCCTTGCCCATTAAATTCTCTCACTCATTCTCTTTTATGATACCGTGTTTGTATTGTCTATTGTCTCCCTCGAATCATCAAGCTTATCTGTTATACGTCTAATATTTGTTTCAAAGTGGAAAATAGCCTTTTGTGGTAAGGAAGAGTCAATTTCTCGATTTTGAAGTTGAATAAACAGAATTTCCACAAGAGGCATTATTTTACTAAAGAAAGAAAGTAAAAAAAATTAAAATGGCTGCTAATAAGTGTTTTCATGAGTACTTCACCCGATGGATTGTGTTCGAATTTTTCTCCTGCTCCATCTTCACTACCTTATTAATGCATTGAATAATATCCTTTTTATGTTCAAAGACAGTATTTACGATTTTGGACATGAAGTTCCAACGAATAGTACTAGCTCGGGGTAACCGTTTCTTAACGAGTTACTCTAAAACTGCGACGCGCTAGGGACTACCAGAAAAAAAAGGACACACGCCGTGCAAATTTGAGATGCAGCTTTTCTCATAAATAATTTCACTTAATGAGCGTAACAATACACGGCACTTGAAATGGGACGATACAATGCCATAACTTTAAAAGTATGATTTCGCGATTAAAGTAACACAAGTCGCCCACAATGACCGCTATCTAAAAGCGATATCGGACTGATTGCTGATACTGCCAAAAATTCCATAAATATATGAAGTCAGAAAGCGGAGAGTACTCTTAATCTCGTTTGTCCACTTCCAATATAAACCAATATGGGCTAAGTTTTCAGTTCTAACTCAGTTTTTTACGCTTGATATCGCTGTGTGGCCTGTTTTTTATTTATGTCTTAATTATTGCAAAAAAAAGTAAATATTATTTGCAGTATTTACTATTACATGCAGAGTACGGTATACTATTATATGAATAAATCAGGAATTTAAACTTAAATAAAAACGGGCCGCACAGCGATAAGAAGCGTATAAAATTGAGTTAGAACTAAAAAATTGGTCCACATTGGATTAGAGAGGAAATATCAAAGATTAAACTGTGAACTTGTGAAGTATTTTTTTCTCTCCTAAAAGGAAACTGTTTTTTTTTTTTTAAAAAAAAAGAGGGGTAGAATATTATTATATGTTCTATATTTTAGAGTAATTGGAATAAAAATTAAACAGCTTAAGAAAATGGGTGTTGCGCAACAACGCAACACTGACATACAACGCCACGGGTCCCTATTACCATTTTTCACCTAGAACGAACGGTTACAAAGTTATCACCGGTTTCCATATTGTTAATTTCAACTTTTAACAGAAAAGCGATTTAAATATATATATATATAAAAATTTTAATTACCAGGTGAGGCAAAGCTTCGAAAAACTCTGGTAAATCGAAAATAACGCCATGCTGAATCACCTGCAGAATGACAAACCGTTACCTTTCCCCGAATCCCAGATGTCATAGTCCTTATCTTCTAAACAAATAAACGTAGGTAAACGAAAGAATTTACATTTGTAATTCTGTGAACGAGCTAGCTTAGAACGCTATGTCACATGATACTTTTTACATTTAAAGTCTCGACACAAATTTAAGATAGCAGTTTTTAAAATAGTAACATACGCCCCATCCTCCACCACCGATAAGCAACAGTTGTTCTCACTCCATCCAGTCATTTCCGACTGACCTGTGTGTCTCCACAGTTTTGCCTCACCCTCTGGTTTAAAAATATTTTTTCAATTCGTTTTTTCTGTTAAGAGTGAGTTGACTTTGAATTTCATTTATGGCTTTTAGGCATCTAAGGCTCAGGCCGGGATAGGGGAGGGGAAAGAATTCAAGAAGGTACGGCCAGAGCCTATGTTGAAGGTGTCATCCCGACATTTGCCTGGTGTGACTGAGTGAAAACCCTGGAAAAACCTCAGTCAGGATGATCGGCCGCTGGGATTGAACCCACGACGTTCCGAATGCTACGCCAACGCTCTATCACTGAGCTGCGGCGCCTCGGTAAGACTGAGTTGACATTTACATCACATCATTAAAACTAGTTATAACTATGTAACCGTTCGTTCTAGGTGAAAAAATGGTGACTCAGAAAGGAAACTATATAATCTTTCATTTTCTACTCATTCCAAATCATTATACGATAAATGTAAAAAAAAAACTGTTTTGGAGCACTTTTTTTAAATGGCGGACGGTTGTCATGGTTCAAATTGTGTAAAATGTTGATATGTTATTCAGTATATCTTTCTGCATAGGATAGCGAAAAAGTTACTTTCATTGCAGTTTTTTTTTTATCCCTAATCGTGTGTTCCCTGTCTTAGTAAAAATATGAATAAGGAGTATGCATAAATATCACTCCACATAGCCAGTACAGCATGTAAGCCTAAAGCTGCTTTAACAATTCACACAATTTACTGTAGCGAACCACATATATGCGTACTACACCATCTTGTTGTTACTAAAGTAAGACAAATTGTCCCCTACAAAAAAAAGTTGAAATATTTCTTGTTTCACTATATTTTTCTTATCATAGAATTATTCTAACTGGCATGAACACATGTGCAGCCATCTGGTAACAAGTTGCCGTGTTAAGAAAGATGGAATGAAAAGACTACAAGTTGCTCTCTGAAGCACTGGAGCTATACGAACAATGGGAACCTCAGAAGCAGTTAACCACAAAACGGGAGGAAATGGTTTTCCGTGTAGCGGTTTCTCTCTTGATCCTTTTCCAAACTTATGGCATTATTCATGGAAATATTTTATAGCAGGAAATACATACTCGTTCATTTCTCTTGGGCATGCTTTTGTGGAGGGTTTCTCAAAGTTTGAACTCAGTTCGTTCATTCTATGTATAATCCGAAAAATATGTTGTTCCCATTCCTTTGTATCATATTAAATAATTAACTTCTGTAAGCTATAATTCAAGAATTTGAGTTTATATACAAAAACGATGTCGGCGATTTTCCTATAAATTCACGAATATGCCATTAATATATATATATATATAGCAGTAGACCAACTCCTCCCTTCGGGGAGAGGCCTCATCCACTAGTGGATTGAATATGGTTGTCATTTATTTTTTATTTTTATATATATATATATATATATTCTTGACTTTAGGTCCTCTTTGAGAGAGAAACATAAAGTTTTAGGGATTTGTTGCTCATTGGAAAGAAACTCGCTAGTTTTAAGCAAAAGCTTTACTTAAATAAGAGAGAGAGCAATAACACCTAATTTTAGGATCAAGGACCATGGGCTACGATATAAAGATAATATGTGCTTTATATTCCATTCCACTTACCACCCAAGCGATGTTCCAGCTGCCAAGCCAACCAGCGAAGAATCAGATTTCTGGATTTGAACCTCAGTCTCTTAGGTGCGAGGAGACATCGTAGTCCTGCTTTAAATCCAAGACATGGCCCACGCTAAGATCTTCTATGGCCAGAGCAGCACTGAGTTCAATATTTAATGATCTTGAGTGCGATAGTCGGACGATGTTTTGAGAATCGAGACTACCAACCGAATGTTCTTGCCAGCTCCATCCAACCCTTCATGACCTCCTCACTTTCCATCTGCCTGACGTCACAAACACTTCCTAGAGGTTCATTCCATTCCAAAAACTGCAGAATTGTCAATATGATATACACAAAATGCGGAAGAGTTTCTTCATACAAGATAAAGCAGACATAAAGAAATTCTAACAGTATGAAATACAACTAACTTGCACAAAATTGAAATGATGAAACAAGGAGGCGATGACTGGAAGGAGCGAAGAATTGAGAAAGAGGCTGGCTTGGCTGTAAAATACCAAAGACGAAATGAAATGCTGAGCTTCCCAACCTTCCTAAAATCCATATTATCAATAATATATATTTAAAAAGTCGGTATAAAATAAAATTAGTTGAGTGAGCGGTAACAACAGCCTTGTGGCTTACTCCTGCCCGATGAATATTTCTGGAGTTTAGGGCCTACTCCTGAAAAATCGCTGGCAATGCGCGAAGACCAAGTATAAAGAAAAATTAAATGTAATGTAAAGAAGAAAACAGAAAGCAAGGTTGGAATGGAACAGAGCGAAGAAAAGCGGTTCCATATTAAACCAATTCCCGATAACAGAGTAAACTTAATTGAAACTTTTGGAAAATTGCCATGTCAAGTGTATAAGGTTGCGTCAAGCTTGTCTTGTCAAGTGTATAAGCTTGCGTCAAGCTTGTCTTGTCAAGACTAAAGCTTGAATTATACTTAGATATTGATACTAGGAAACTTACGATATCAAGCTTCTTACAACAAGCGTGAAACAGGCCCGCCATAACACTAACGACTAAATGTATCAACACAAGTGTCTACGTTCAGCTTGAATTAAATTTGAAATATCAAGTCAACTTAGTACAGTCAAATTCAACTTGAATCAAGCTTGTTACATCAATTGTAGCTACATAAGCGAAAATCAATTGAGAATCAAGCTTGTTATAAGCTTGGAAACTAAACTTTTCAATGGTCTCTCTCTCTCTCTCTCAATAACATGATTAAGAAACCGAAGAGAGTTATGAGGAAGTTAGATAATTATTTAAAATGTCCCACATTGATACATCAATTAAACCAGGCAGAAAAATCAGTTCATTCAGCAACCCACTGTTCAATTCCGGCGTCTATATTATTTGCAGCTGGAACCAAAGTTACTTTGGACCAAATGAAGACACACTTCGGATATATATATACAGAGGAACGAGAAGAAATGCGCACTATCAACTCATATTACTGAACAAACCATATAGCATCAGTGGAAATTCTGACAATGACAGTATATGATAGTTATGAGTCAGAGGCGGCGTTTGGGGGTGGCAACTGGGGCAACCGCCCCACGCCCCGCGCTTACGGAGTTGATATTTTTCTTACTCAATGATATAAAAGTTGATTTGTAAAAAAAAGTTTACAAATAAACTAGTTTGTATAGTTTCCATGCGAAATGTAACGTGAAATGGAAATGAATAAAGAAGCACTTGTAATTAGCAATGCAGTTTTTTAAATATATTGTACCTTCTTTAAATAAATTATGTCGGATTTATTTTTCATCAGAAAAGGTTGTTCATTAAAAAAAGATAATATTTAGTAATAAATTTAGGGTTAGGAATGAAAGGAAGAAGTGGGAGGAAGCATTTAGGGGGAAGTTGCTTACTGCTTTATCGGCTTTAGATGTAACATATCGGTGCTCAGCGATTTTTACTTGTACTTTGGCCCCGCAGGGTCATTATTGCCCTAGGCCCCGCGCTCACCTAACGCCGCCTCTGTTATGAGTTATGGCAGACAGGATAATCAGAGACGGGGTCAAAATTTATTAGTACTCTCGTACAATTTAAATGACACTGGCTGTGGAAATCTACATTACATAATTCTTGGCGAGACATGTCTAACTTGTTAAAGCACATATGAACAAAACATATCTCTCTTTTTATTGCTGATGTTGTTTTTCTATTGTTTTGTATTTTTTACATTGTTATTTTGGTAAATGTTTACTTTTAGTACACAAATATTTTCATATAGTTCATGTGACTTTATTATGAATGGATAATATTTATATAATATTCGCATTTGACAGGGATCAGAGCAATTAATTAACACGTCAACTTCATCAGCAACTTTAATCTAACATTTAAATTATCTACAGCGTAACCTTTTATATAAGATTGAATGGGAAATGCACAACTTCAACATATGTGTATGAAGTGTTGCTTACCGTTCAGGCGTTCAGAGTAAAATTTCTTCAAGTCCTGTAACTCATGTCCCGCTAAATTCCGAAACGTAGTACTACGTCATTGTTCATTTAAACACATCATCAATGCACTGTGGAAGTTTCATGCTGATTTCCGTGTCCTACTGAAGACAATTTCCTTGTAAGAGTAAATTATTGTTTCATTAAACGGAATTACCGGTGCAGATAGTTTTACAATAGTTTTTGGAAAAAATGTGTTCTGAATTACATCCTGTTTTCATTCCACTACGCGTCCTGCCATATCTTCTTGAGATACAGTTTTAGTTTTTCGCTCTTGTCTGCGGTTGTATTAGAATCTGGAACATTGTGATTTAGAGTTAGACACTCGGAGCCATGAGTCGAGAAAAAAAAAATACTTCGATAATTTACTTCATCGACTAAGAAATAGAATGTAGTGATATAGACATTCAAAACAGAGTGATTTTAAGTATGGAGCATGTACAAGTTTTATGCGTAACACCTAGGATCATTTTTCTATTACACAAATTTTTCGAACTCATACGACGATCATCCGAGCGATATCGACCAATGTCGATCGATATCATGCGATGACATCTTCAAACAGTGATTCTTTAAACTTCACATTTAATCTACCAAGTTATTTTTATTATTATTATTATTATTATTATTATTATTATTATTATTATTATTTTGCGTGTTTTCTGGTTGAAACCTTTCTTAAGCAAAAGCATTCAATGTCGAAATATCTTACCACGCCAATGTCAATCGATACTCATTCACAACGGCCAACCATGATGGGTATCCGCGTTATTGACCCGATATCCGCCCAATATCCTGGTACTGCTAGGGATTATACCTACACGAAGGCCTTGGCCGTTCACAATCTTTATATCAGAAAGAGTGCTCGCCAAAGGACGGCACCTCTTCAACTTGTGACATATTTAGACCGTAAACTTCGATACATAATTGTAAACTTATTTAAAATTAGAAACGTTGCTCTTTGATGTTCTTACATTTTAAATTCGATTTTGAAGTCGTTTATCAAATATTATTAATTAATTCTTACCAGGACAACTAACAGACATGCCAGAACACTGGGGCAGGATTTCAAAATCTAGATTTGTGGTTGACCAGGTGATCTAGAAAATTAACATTTGATTTCAAAGTTTAAAAACTTATTTAAAAAAAGAAGTTAGAAAAAATACATGATAAAGAGTGCATGAAGTATTGTCCACCGGAACTTGTGAAAGAATTCTCCCTTCCTTATCATATAGTTAGTTTCCTTAAATAAATAATATCTGAAAATTAATATTTACTTTCGTAAGAGTATATTTCCTTTCATTTGCACAATGTCTCTAAATTTTATGGCGTGGAAGAGACAACGTGATGGAGACAATAATAATCTCTCTCCTCTCTCTCTCTCTCTCTCTCTCTCTCTCTCTCTCTATAGTGGAGGGGGTCATTTCTTATTCCATGCTTATCTTTAGTTCACAATGGTTCGTGGTGTCCTCAAACCTTGCAACGTTAACTCATTTCCCGGCGCCATGCAATGATGAAATTTTGCACAGCGACGTAAGCCGGGTGACAATACAATATTCCATTGTTACTTTTATATATTTCTAAATATTTATATATTTTAAAAGCTTATTTTAGCATTTTTAATATGGACTTCTTTATCCTAAAATAAATACTAGCCTGCAACGATATTGGGTTCGACTGGTAGCAGAACACTTTAGGATTTGGGTCACAAAACATTAGCTTAATAAAGTGTGTCGGAACACCGAAATAACTCGAAAAATAATAATAGAAAAACTTTTTAAAGACATACTTTTCTTAAACAATTCGTACTAAAAAGTAAAAAAAAAAAATAATTTTGTTTATGCATGACTAAAAAGAAATGTGCTATGGTGCACGCCAATTCAAGGATTTATAAAGTGATTGTATGTCAGAGAGCACCCCATGCTTTTCTCTTTTGTCATGCATAAACAAAATATTTTTTTTTACTTTTTAGTACGAATTGTTTTAGAAAAGTATGTCTTTAAAAAGTTTTTTTTTTACTTAACTTACATTTAAGGGCATACAGCAGCTAGGGCCTAAGCTCTTCATATAGCGTAAGCTGATGGAACATAGGCATACGGGGTAACATTTGCAGACAGCGGACTTACATTAAAAGCATGCTGGTACCATTCAATGCTCACATCTTGAGGAGTTTATTGTCAGGACGGTCCAGTGGTCCAAATTGTTTAGTAGGTGTAAAAAAATTCTTTGGGAGTGCAAGTAGAGCAAGTACTATAATTAGGTGAATGATCTAGTGACTTAACTAGATAGTTCTTCTAATTACAATATTAAATAATTCACATAATTATAATGCTGTATCGCCCAGAGAAATACATTTCTTTACGCCTATTGAAAAATTTCCCCACTGGACAGAAGCCGTTCTGACAAAAAGCTCTTCAATTGGCAAAGAGGTCGGATCAATCCCACCTTGGTGTCTTTTCGTGTCAATCCCTTCGTGGCATATTTCACGTTTAACTTAAAATAATTTCTCACAACCTAATAATAATAATAACCACCGGCGTTACAGACCGATAGGTCCTGAGCCTGCCCCAATGCCATCTGTCCGCGCTTCGTGGAACTGCGTCCACCTGAGTGACGGCAGTGTGGTCAGCTCTGCGTGTCACCTAGCCACGAACAGGCGTATTAGAGACTTTCTAGACTAAGTGGCCGTCACGTCTTTATTCACGTGACTCTCCAGTTTTCCTCACGACGCTGGGAATTGAACCCGAGACCCCAGGTGGGAATTGGGACTCCAGTCGGGAATTGAACCCGGGACCACGCGGACACGAATCCAACGCTCTAACCACTAGACTATGGAGCCCCTATTTCTCACAATCTAGAGTGTCAATATCGTCAGATACATGCACAGCAATGAAAAAATAGGACATTTTCGACAAGTGTTTCTTATATCATCTTTAGTTTTGAATTTAAAAAATAGTGACATTGCACTTGCGTTTATCTTTGATTAAGAAAGGATATGACTATTAGTCGTAATTTAGTTGCAATATTTTATCAGAACATATGATACCAGAAAAGAAACTATTAATGAGTGTAACATGTGCTAACTAGTCAAAAATAAAATATCTATATTTAGTTTTCTTTTTTCACGTAAGGAGCACGTTCTTTAAAATTTATTAATAAAGTTCCTTCAAAAGGGTTCCTTCAACTTTAATTATAACGAGATTACCAAGATATTTGCTTAACAAAGTTAGCTATTTGTATACATTTTAAATCACATTACGTCTTGTACTGACGTTATTACATGCTAAATACAATGACTTCCAGCAGCACAAAGTTTCCCCGTCCAGCACATCGCAAATACTAATAAAGAAGAAAGCATAATTAAATGACAAAAGAGTTCAACGAATACATTTGTACGCTGTAAACAAAAGTGGTATACAGGGTGTCTCCAAAATAATAGTGCATAGTTCGGGGTGGGGTGGGGGTGATTATTTATATTAACACAAGAAAAAAATCCTTTGAAAAAATTCAAAATTGTGCATAGATTCTGAGATACAGGCGCTCAAAATCACGGCGGCACCGATGCCTCCCTGACTTTGAGCGCCTATAGCTCCGAACTTAAGCAGCCTTCGGAATTTCTTCAAGTGAACTTGTTTCTTGTTTTGATGTCAATAATTACCTCCAGAAGTTTGCACCATTATTTCAGGGACATCCTGTATATGCAGTGAGGAAAGACGTTAGTAAAAAATTTTTAAATATTTGAAATCTTATAGGTATCTTAATGCTCCATAAAAATTTGAATTGAAGTAACATTTTGGAATTACGTATTACCAGCATTCTTATTATTCTCTCACAATCTGCACTTTTATCAACTGTATCTTTTTTTTTTTCTTATATTAGACTCGTACGTGGCCTAGTAGGTTAGCGCGCTTGACTTCAGTGCTCCTGGTGGGGTCTCAAAATTTTGGTATTGACGCAGCATCGTAAGGATGAAGAAGGAGCTACTTGACTGAAAGAAGTATAACGCACTGGGGACACAAAAGTCAGAGACACAGCTATGAAGCGTTACGCTGACTCCGTAATTCTCTACTTGAATATAATACAGTCTGACAGGTCAGGGTTTTTAGGGCTGTAGCGCGGCCAGGCCTACAGGCTGAGGTAGATCTCGAAGTATTTTTGATTTTCAAAAATTTAAATCTCGCCTTATATGAGCGCTATCGAGAAACTAGTTATTGATTTATAGATTAATCATCAAGAGTTTCTCAACGATACCCTACAAGACGTGTTTTTTTTTAATCGAATTTGCAACCCCCACCCCCACTCGTGCCCCCACAACCCCTGAATCGTTGGTGTCACCGTAAACTTCTTAGGGAGTACTATAATTTATGCGAACAAAGTTTCCCTCTAAACTCCATAGGGGCTGATATAAAAAAAAAATCAAAATTTCAACCCCCTCCCCCGACCACCTACTTGGGCCGATTTTACTCATTAACGAACTTAGCCGAGCTATTAAGCCTAGAAATAACATAATAAAATTTGGTTCAAATGTCTTCAAAATTATGGCCGCTAGCGTGTAAATATATATACCGTATATGACATGGTACCAATCTCAATAGGCAGATTTTTCTTCGAAATCGGATTGGAAATGGGGAGACACGCGGATTCGAGCCCTGCTGCCGATCAGCGTGACTGAGGTTTGCAGAATTTTCCTTAGTTTCATTAGACAAAATCCGGAAGTGCGATCGACGAAGGAGCCATCCGTCAGAGGTGGCTGGCTTAAGCTATAGGTACGAACTCACCTTCCGAGTGGATTAAAATAAATAAAAAACTTGTCAAAGACAAAATAAATCTTCTTTATTTATTTAACAATTTCGAAATACAACCCGATTTCGGCCACTATACCCTGTATAGGTTTGATAAGAATTACAAAAAAAAATGATTTTGAATTAGATCGATCCTGGCCTTTTCAAGGTACCATTCCAGTAGTTCATTAACTTGATCGAAGAAAACCAGGGAAAATCTCATTCAGGATAGCCGGCATCGGGAATCGAATTCAAGTGCTCTCAATTACAAGCCGAGCACGTCGGTAACAAAAATAGAAAGGGCTCAGAGGATTTTTTCTTCTGATATTTAACATACAAATGAACAGACACTTATCAACATAAAAAAACTATATGTTCACCGATTGTGCATTTCAGTTATATGAGCCTTGAGAAAAGAAGAATATTGCGAGATATTCTATTCGTTCACTAACAATTTAATTATAAAATAGATTATGCTCAATTAATTTCATGTCTGAACATTCAAATTGAAAATTCAAATTGCAACTGATAAAACTCATGCCAGAAGTTGTTAGAATTTCTTATATAGATAGGCCATGCACAGCTGAAATCGGATTACTTTTGGTGACCCGGTAACTTGGGCAGAAACTTGGGACTCTCGGCGTCGCACAGTGGCCAATTTTGCTATTCTAAAGTGACAACATTAACAAAGCCAATTGACGTCATAGTTCTACTCACAAGGAACATCCGCGAACTCGGACAGGAGAAACCGCACGAAATTTTCTACAGAAACTAATTGCAGGTCGCTGAATCCAGTGGTGATAGTCGCTTCCATGCAAAATCACGCAGTCAAGCAGTAACGGCGCCAGCTCATGGATAATAGGCCAATGTGCTACAGAAGAGCTGAGAAGAAACGGGAAAATTGAAATGCTGAATGTAGTAAATATGATTGACGATTGAGTCTGTAATATGTAGAAGCACATGTGAATCCCTTATGTGAATCACAGTGCTGCCAACTCAGAGAAAAGAATGTGTGAAAATGCGAATGGAAGAAAGTGTCAAAAGAATGCGAAGTAGTGGAATACATAAAGAACCCGACACAGCAGTCGGGAATGAGGTTTGATCATGTTATAAAATAGTGTTGCTAACTGTATAAAGGATAAAAGAGGTAATAAACGTATGTCAGAAGCAAAAACAAAGACCTGCAATTAAACAAGATAAGCGGGAGTGAAACAGCAGGCACAGAAAGAAAGAGTGGTGTTCCACATTGCCAAGTAATACGCTGCGTCGTAGTTCTCGTGTTCTGAGGATAATATCGACGGTTCTGGTTATCCCTAACAAAAACACTGTTCAACCGCAAGGAAATAATTAAAAAATCTGCTTTTTCCTCCGGTTTATCAGGTCTTAATGAGGCCACCGGGTCAGGTCGGGCCTGAAGCGTAGACCCGGTAGAAAACTTGACCAGAATGGGCCGTTTGAGCCTGCTGACATAATAATACGGAGGAATGACCACTTGTAATTTAATATTGTTTTTGATGTACAGTACTTTATTTTTTCATCTTTCCTGAACACTGTGAGTGGGTTTTTTTTTTTGTTTTTTTTTTTTTTTGGTATCAGTTTGGTTCTATTTTATAAATAAATAAATTCTACCAATTACTGGTGAAATGGAGAGAAACCCTGTAAAATCTCCAGTACTGAAATACGCTCGTTTTCTCGTAATAATCTGAAAGCGGTTCTTAAATAATTTCTATAAATTTCAAAATAAAACTTATAAAAGAGCCTAGCTTCTGACAGAAAGGAAACTTTTGTTAATTCTTGATTCAAAACTGATGTTTACACCTTTTGTACAGCTTTCGAAAATTCTGATTTAATGCTAACGAATTGTAAATAATGGGTACAAAAGGTGTTTATCGTTTTTTAT
Source organism: Lepisma saccharinum (assembly GCA_022664845.1). Lineage (NCBI taxonomy): Eukaryota > Metazoa > Arthropoda > Insecta > Zygentoma > Lepismatidae > Lepisma > Lepisma saccharinum. Next base: position 6,556 of record JAGDQP010006736.1, on the reverse strand, counting down.
TGGTGTAAGTTTTGAACGCTTCTTGTCAACACTATGTTTAAGCTTATTCTTTCACGATTACCGTGTTTTCCTGTGTATAGGAAACACTTTTTTTTTCTCGCTAAAATTTGTCACATAACACACTCACAAGACATACTTAGGAGGTTGGTCCGAGAGATGCGGATCCTTCCCCCATCCAAAAAAAAAAACAGTTTTATGCAGAATTAGTATCATTTTAGGCGTAATTATATATCCCCGGAAGCCCGTGGATCTCTCCCATAACCAACTTCTGCATACATGTCTGAGTACCGATATCTGACATTTCAATTAGAAATTTTATCGATTAGAATTTATGTGATGTTTCCATGTCACTATTTTGTCATACGTGATGTGAACTTAAATCTAAATAAGTTTTAGCTAGACAATTTCAACATTTAAATGTCTCCATTAATAAGCAATTTAGAAGATTCAAAATGAAGAAGGGTAACTGGATGTTGTCTTCAGATTTGGACGCAACAACAAGTAGAAGGGAAAGGAAGCTAAAAATTCAGAAAATGTGTTAAAGTTTCACGGAACGTGGGCGGGAGACAGAAAATATTAACAAGTCATTAGTAAATGTCCTTCATGTTCTTGAAGATGATTTGTTGTTTCAGAAGTCCAATAGCTCTGCTTGAAATACAAAAGAGAGGCAAACATATTTCCCCGTGCACTGAAGTTCAGGAGGACGTTCAAAGATACTATTACGAATCAATGCTTTTTCTTCAGTTTTGAGACGTCACATTCAGGTAAATATATTCGAAAACCTGTAACTTTCTTTCAATATCATATTTTGCCTTCAAAACCACATCTGAAGAACATGGAAGCGTCTTTTACGCCGGCAAATACGTGACATTACAAATCTATTATATATATATCTTCTTCACAATGTGCCCTGATAAATTCCAAATCACTTATTTATCGAATTTCAAAGCTTTAGAACAAAAGTGACGAATCTACGAAAATCCTTGTAACTTAGTTGCTTAATGCAATATGCTATGACTGGGAAGACCCGGGTTCTACCCCTGCTGCCCTAAGTCCATAACTACCTTACTTCTTTCCTATGCTTAAAATACTGTTTATTAATAGAATTTGTCTCAAAAACTGTACAATACTGTGTTACAATAGAGAACAGAGATAAAAGTATGCACTATTAAAAGTTTTCCACCACTTGAAACTATCTGAATGGAATGTGTCGAACAAAACTCAGAAACCCTTCAGTTTCCAAAAAGTATCAAGCAAACAATACTACTATGAAGGTTAGCATTGTTATTATTATTGAGATTCAGATTGTAAACCTGTATAATAGTAGAGAACATTTCTTTTAAGTACTCTTTGTTTGAATAGTTTTGGAAACTGAAAGGTTTCTGGGTGTTGTTATTCCCGTTCCATTCATCTAGTTTCCTGATATATTTTTTCCAGACAACTGGACGAAAATTTTTAACAATGTACAAATGATCAGAAGTTAACTAATTCTTTTTCCTGTGTACATTATGCAATTTTAAATTTTGTTGCTAAACAGCTGAATTTCTAGACTGATAGAACGTTGCTATTTCATAAGAGGAAAATCCTGTTTGAACAAGAGATAATGCTCTTTTGTATGTCAGCTTGCACTTCACAGGAAGGAAGTGGCCAAAGACTTCAATTACATAATATCTTAATTTAAAAGATAACTGAGTACAAGACCATTGCGAAAGATAAATCAAGTTCTTGGGTCAGAACTTTTCATAACTTATTGATAAAATTAATTAAGTGGCGTATCGTAAAACTGCAAACAGGTGCTCACCAGAGCTGATCATGAAAGTAATGTGCTTGTGTGTAGGGTCGTTAAGGGAGCGCTATTTATCCTAAATTTGACCATCTTTTTAATATCAAGCTCACAACGTATAGGATGTTCCTGTGTCAGAACAGAATAACTTAAAAAATATTTCTAAAGTTATTTTTAACTTTAGTTCCAATTACAAGAAGTAACTACAACAGGTCGGTTTGTGAATCAACTAAGGCCTTTTCCTCCTAGTCTAATAAAATCTACTAACTTTGTGCGCTTTGCAGTGATATAAATACAAGTTCTCAACTAGTGACCGTTGGCGTATCATTCCGGAGGTTGCGGGTTCGATTTTAGCGACCGACCATCCTTGCTGAAGTTTTCCAGGGTTTTTCCTGTCACAGGCAAATGCCGGGATGACACCTTCAGCATAGGCCCAGGCCGACACCTTCCCGAATCCTTTCCCTCCCTCCCGCCCTGAGCCTTATATGTCTATAAAGGCCAGAAACAATTAAAATTAAAATACAACTAGTAATGGCCATATAAGGCCATACGAAACATCCTATATCAAAAACTGAATTTTTCGAAAAATGGGAAACGAAACGAAAAGTCATTTTCATGTTACTCTGTTCCTCTAATTGTAACTTGATGGTTATACACCTGTGATTTCATTATAATATACTAACAGTATCAAAAGAATTTCAAGAGCTTGCTACAATTTAAAGAACACTGTAGCCAAAAATACAACAAATTAATGAAAAACGTGTTTTACGTTAAAGTGAGAAGTTCTAATAGACCAAAGAAATACAGTACTATCTCTATAATCCGCCGGCCCGTCCACTAATCCGCTGTTTACAGGTGGGTTGCTAGCGACCGTGAAGGGTAACTACATAGTATAAGAATACATTATGCAATCTTATTTTAGTAAAGTTTTAAAATCTACCAGGTAACAAAAAATGTACTTGCCGTTTTTGATGGTCAGAAACGAAAGGTATACAAAAAATTTTAACTATCGTTAATCCTCAAAGTAATCTCCATCGGCATCCAGAACTTTTGCCAACGTTCTTGGAGAATGCCCTGGCGGTAAAACTGGGGCTATTGAACAAAAACAGGGAATAAAGTGCCTGCCGCAAGTCTTCCTCATTGATTAAGGATTTTCCACGAAGGTGGTTTCCCAGGGAATGCAAAAAGGTGATAATCTGCTGGCGCAAGGTCCGGGGAGTACGGCGTATGGCACAATTTGAATTTGAATTTTATTTAAAGCCTTTCAAGTTATTTAAAACACACTTTAATTTATTTTGAGGTTATGTTAGCTTCTTTTGAACTGAAATGTGGTGGAGAGCCATCATTTTTTATGCTGAATATGCTGGTATTTGTTTAATCACGATTCCTTCCAAGGCACTTTTCACCATCTTACCCTGCTTTGAACTTACAATAATATATTTTTTAAGAAAAAAAAAAGAAAAAATCTTGTATCAGATTTGCTCCAGGAGGCCAATCAGGAACCCTCATTACATGCGAATAGTGACAGGAAGAGCGCACGAGGCTGAGCCATTCTCGCGCATGTTCATTACTCCTTTAAAGTTAATATTATTTTCAAGGAGGTACTTTCCGTTGCCAATGTAGCGTATTGGTAGCATGTCGAAAAGCTAATCCAAGGAACCCGGGACCAAATCCTTGTGTAGTTTTGTTAGATTCTTTTTTCTTAATGAAAATAACTTTTCTTTCTTTTTTATATATATAAACGCATTAGGAAATTTAATCAAATTAGTGAACAAACGCCTGTGGAGGTTAGGTAAGTCGAGTACGGTATTTTTCTATTGCACACACGATTAACTCGTGTTTTCACAATGCGCTCTTCCTTAGGATAGCAGGAGGATAGCATCGCTACGAAAGTGGAAAAATAACTCCTTAAACGTAAGACCACTGACAAGCGCTCAATTTGTAGTTGAGTATTTGGAGTATTGGCACGACGTTCGGTTACTATATAAAAAAAACTTGGTGCGATTCCCGGCGTGGGGGCAACATTTTTCTTCTTTTTCTTATTTCAAAATATATGTTCATATTTATTATTAATAATTGCTTTCTTGCATTTCTCGTAGATTATCTTAAATTAGTGACCATGGGAACGTGAAGAGTAGGTACTGAAAGCTAGGATAAATATAAATAACCCGCTGAGAGTACCGAGTTTAATGGCTGATTTAACAACTCATTTGTTATAGTTTGTGTAGCTAAGTGGTCAACGTGTCGGACTGATGTTCCGAAGGTTCGATTCTCCGCCAACATTTCCAATTATTTTCTTCAAGGAATTAAGCGTTGTGAATGATGTTCGCGATTGCTTCTGAAAGAGATTGAACCTGTAAAGGAAGAAAAACACAAGACAGAGAGAGAGGGGGGGCAGGGGGAGAGCGACGCAGACTGTGTATTCATAAGGGTTAAAATCACATTTATTTCCATGTCTTGCGCCACTTTTCTTTCCCTCTATCCTTGTTTTTACCTCTCTCTTTACTCGCTCCCCGTTTTCTTCCATTCTTTCTGTCACTCTCTTTCTCTCTTTCTGTGTGTGTGTGTTTGAATAAGACAAGAATGGCATTTCTGTCCTGCCATGTTTTCGCGCATACTGTCATGTTGGTTGTCTAACTATTAGGCGTACAGTGAAACAATTCACATGATGGAAATCGCTTCTATTTCTTATACATCCAACCTCCATTTACTTTTGTAAGTAACTGTATCAGTGTGGGTCGCAAAATAGGAAAACGTAACAATAAGAATAGTAACCAGTGGAGATCGAAATATATGGGGATAAGATTTAAAAAACTTTTATCAAATCGTACACCGCCAATCACAGAATGGATATGAGCGTTACTTCAAAATAGCAAGTAACTATTAAATCATATGACGTAGAATTAAATCTTTTCCTGCTGGAGCATCTTCCAGAGATAAGATAACTGGAACATCTCTCCCATTTTGTCTGGCGAGACTTTCCACCGCAGTACCTTCCCGCCAAGCGCCAAACATGGACAAAAACAGAGTGACGAATGACAACGGCTTTCCTGCTGACCGCTTTCCACCACTTCGATTACAAAAATGAATTAATAGTATATTTTTCTAAGATTCTGTATTCTTTTATATTAGGTCATGATAAAAAAAACGTGTTATATCTTCCTATATCAGCTAAAAACATCAGCTTAACAACATCCAATCTTCACCACTCATGCTCTTCGCATAGATCTCAACACAGCTGACACTCACATTACATTGATCGGGCATTCTATCGGGTAACTTTTGAAATACGGTAACTGGGGCATTTCTTCCGGTGGGATATCTCTCCTGGAATTACCTTATACGGAAAATATCCTAACCTAAGCTTATATCTTAGTCATTCTCTACGCTAATTGATTTTTCAGCTGAAATTAATTTTAAAGGTTTCTGCAAGATTACAAATATTATTGGAATGCCTTGATTTTAATACCAGAAATGAGTAATTGGTTGAGCCAAGGCGCGTGGAACCTCCATATACACAGAAAATTGGTGGTGCCGCAGTAGTAGATCAATTAGAACGCTCGGCCAGCAAATAGTAGATCCGGGTTCGAGTCCCGGCCACGGCAATGACTAATTTTTCTCGATATTTTTAAAAATATTTTCTTAAACAGACTTTGTAAACATCCAAATTGCAAAATGATCATTATAAAGACGGGTAACTTATTACGTATAACTACATATTTTATTTTTCTTGTTTCCTTACAGTTCCATAATGGGTGCAGGTTTCTTCGATTTCGCTCGGAAAGAAAGGTATCCTACCTTATATGAGGAGTTGAAGACCTCTGCTGATACTGATGTACTCATCGCTGGTTTTATTTTCGCTTTTGTTATTCTCTTCTTTTCGTTCATTCTGGTGCTGCCGGGATATCGTGGCAAGAAGGTAAGTCGTTGTGTTAATGTAACAGATTTTATACGAGGGTTATTCGGAAAGTAAATTCCACTTCCTTATAGAGCGTATAGTATTGTGGGTAATGGTGCCATGTTTGACAACAGTGTGGTGTGAGTCAGTACTCATCCGGTAGTGGTACAGTGAATTTCATGTTCCCCTAACTTACTCAGCAATTGTTCTTCAAAACGTGTGCAGCATTTGAGAAGCCCGACAGTTATATAGCCTAACATGGAGACATAACTTGCGGTAGCCCGAAGTTTTGGTGATCACTTCATGAAGAACTATGCAAAAGATCTGTGGAAACTCACCAGGAAGCTCTGAAATTGTGAATAAGCTATTGCTATGTATAGGCTAGGATCTGTTTAGGTTAGCCCAATTGTTTTTTAGAAAGCTCACTAATGTTAGAAATTGAATTATTATTTATTTGTTTTGAGCTTTATTATATATATATATGTTTATACTACGTTAAATTAAATAACTTAAATTGTTTCAATCGAAACTGCTTTATAATAGAGTTTACTTGGTAATGCTTGCGGTAGTGGTGTAGGATGTGAACCAGAGATGGCGCAGCGATAAGTTCTGCAAGTTTGTAGTAATTAGTGAATTAAAGGTAATTTATTGTACATTGAAGTTTGAATGCAACGAACCTCGTTATTATTTTACTAAAGCAAACTATAAGGCTTTAAGATTCTTGTATATTTTAGTGAATTATGAAGTTATAATTATTAAATTACTATGTTATATTCTGTACCAAGGATAGTAAAAGGCTATGGTCAGTACTTGTATATAGACACAGAGATATTTCTCTGATTAAAGTTCTTAAATGAATATTACCTGTTTTTATG